>MU184521.1:68694-98921 GCA_016904865.1 Pissodes strobi
ACTTACCGATGAAATGTTATTCCAAGTTCTGAATTTGTTGGAGTTTTCGAAAGATCACAAGCTGCACAAGTATCCATGTTTACTTTGCTTCTTTAGTCCAAAATACACACTTTTACCACTAAATATCTATAAAAACACTATATGAACTAACGCATTATCTACAATAATATTACTAAACAAATAAACAATGTTCCAAATCAAAGTAAATCGCAAAAAATAGCTTTAAACACAAGAAATACTATCAAAACGTAGGAAGCACCAAAACAAAACGTCAGAATGTGTCATATTATGGTTGCTCCGCAGCCTCCTCGATGTCGCAGGAGTTCGTCGCACGTATTAAGTGTCAAACGGCGCACAAGCTCCTTCCTTTCTCTTCTTTATTCTTTGATATAATGCCATCGTTATCAGTGTCATTCTGTCATTCCCGCCATTCATTGGTCGCCAACTCATAACTCATCACATTTTTTCATGTTTTCATTTTTTTATGGGTTGGAAATTAAAATTTAAAAAATCGAGAATCCAGAAATTATTATTTACTTATATTTATATTGTAATATTGTTTACAGCGGATTTGTTAGCGTAACAAAAGACCAATATTTTGGACTAAATATTATTATCGAAGAGCCCAAAAAAGGAGCGTGGCACCCAAAAATTTTGACCCGCATGACCGGCATCTTCGGTGCACACTTGTCTAGTTTTCTACTTTTCTAAATATGGTCCCTTTAGAGCAATGTTGTGTTATTTTTGTAAAAATTGGAATAATTGGCATCACCAATGAGCACAAATTTTAAAAATTATACCTAGTGTTGAATATATAAAAAAATCTCTCTGTAATAAAGTGTAGCATCAAATATGGGCGCGGTTGGGATTTTATGACATTTTTTGTTCGGCCGAAATTTCTGAAATATCCGTTTTTCAACATTTATATCTGGCAAGCCTGAGTTCGAACCATTTTTAAATGGATGCCAGCTATTTTGCTAATTTTTGGGGTTTATTGAATAGTTTAGGTAAATATTTGGCCAACTCCCAATATTACAGAATGTGAAATATAAGATCAGTAACCTTCTGTCAGAATTCTGATAATATTTATCTCACACACGTGTCCTCGGGCCTATAGCAGCCGTGGCCACCTGTACTCGATCGTAAATCGGCACCGTTACGGACGGACTTTGTAGTATGATTCCCCCTTCAAAAATATTTGTATACCTGGGATTTGTCAAAAGTGTATTATAAGGAAGGTTACCGAATAATTAACAACTATCCAAACGGCAGTTTTAATATTTAAAAAGGTATACATAATCCTTATAAGTATAGCGTGACAATAGTTTTGTCAGACCAGTAAAACAGTGACAATCAATTTGAAAATAGGTATCAGTAGGTTAGCTACAGCGGGGCTAGTTGTCGTATGCATCTCAATTTTAAAGCTTGTTTTCAAACTTGGCAACGCTGTGTTGCTCCCACTCTATCTGTGCACGCAGATATTTTACAAGCGAATAGGTACACACATTTGGCAACAAAAGGTGTGTAATTTTCGGCGAATTGCTTGCAGTGAGCCTGATGGTTATTAGATGATGATGGTTAGTGATACCGCGGCAGATGCAACGGCGGGCGGCGTTCGCTTTCCGTCTGCGACGAAACTTTTTTTTATTAAGGTTATGTTTGTAAAAAGTTTTTTTTCTTCATTTTGGGCATGCCTTGGGTTAGTTTTGGTTAGTTCTTGTTGGTTGCACCCCCGTAGCGACTGAAGCGAGCGGAGAGCCATGCGAGAAGTGAAATAACAGTCAATATGATACACATGCGCGAATTTTTGCAATCAGTGCACCTAGACTCTTGTCATTTTATCCGCAATAAAACTTTCAAGGTTGGGTCAGTCCCGGTCAGTAAGTAAATGAGACGAGATTGTTGAAGTGAAAACTTAGGCGCGTTTTGCATTTTTTTTTGTGGGCGTTGAATGAGCACGAGCCGTCACGCGTCACGCATCGCGCGTCAGGCATCACGCGTCATGCTCTGACATGTTTCCGTATGGGTAGAGGGCTGAAATTTTCATGGGATGTAGGCCAGGGGAGGGGGGAGAAGCAAAAAGTAAAATAATTAATTTGAAGAGAACGAGAAGAGGCACGGGGTCGAAATTATTGAAGTGAAAACTTCTTTAGGCGCGTTTTGCAATTTTTTTTTGTGGGGATTGAATGAGACCGTGCCGTCACGCGTCACGCATCACGCGTCATGCTCGGATATGTAACGTAACGCTCCTTATACTGCCATGTTCCCGTATAGGTAGAGGGCCGAAATTTTGAGGAGATGTAGCCGGGGTAAAAAGAAGATCCTGGATGAAAGCGGGATCCCGTACCTCCCTTCGTTTGGCCAGGAAAGGGGGGAGAAGGCACTCAGAAAAAATCATTATTGAAGTGAAAACTTCTTTAGTCGCATTTTGCATTTTTTTGTGGGGGTTGAATGAAACCGAGCCGTCATGCGTCACGCACGCCACAACCCCCCCCCCCCCCCCGTCATCCTCGGATACGTAACGTAACGCTCCTTATACTGGCATGTTCTCGTATAGGTAGAGGGCCGAAATTTTCAGGAGATGTAGCCGGGGTAAAAAGAAGATCCTGGACGAAAACGGGACCACGTACCCCCCACGTTTGGCCAGGGGAGGGATGAGAAGGAAAAACTGAAATAATTAATTTCGTAGGAATGGGAAGAGGTACGGAGTCGAAATTTTTATAGTAGGTGCGTCCCATGGGGGCTCGGATCAAAATTGTGATAAACGATGACCACGCTTGTCGAAGTTTTCACTTCTATCGTGTGGTCTTAAGCACACACAATTTTTTTTATGGTAGGTGCGTCCCATGGGGGGGCCACCTTAGACCATACGGGGAGGACCGGGGCTTCAATTTAGTGGGGGGATTTTGGGGGCAAAACCGTTTTTCGCTCGTATCTCTGCAACGAAGGCTCGGATCGAAATTCTGATAAACCATCACCCCGCTTGTTGAAGTTTTCACTTCTGTCGTGCGGTCTTAAGCACACACCAAAATTTTTTTTTCTTATCCTTAGAAAATTTCCCAACTCAAAAAAGCTGTCTTCTAATAGTTAGTGTAGCAGTTAGAAACGTGATAAGTATACATTTAAAATCGGCATAATTTTGGCTTTGTATTGACCATATTTGCTTAACCTCAAGCTTATTTTTACAATAAAAATAAACGGTTTTTTGATTTTGCTGCTTTTAGGGCAGTTGTCGTTATTAAGGATGATCAAATTGTCGCGCGTCAATATCCTCTTTGTCGGAATATTATAACATTATTTTTAACTTATGTAGATCATGGTGCAAAAATACACTAAAACGACAGAGAGAGGCAACATTCCTCGCAATATTATGTTAAGGACAGCCAAAGAGGCTTTTATAAACAGAAGGAGCCGAAGTTCTGTTGCCCAGGACTATAAGATTCGAAGCTTTCAAATCTTTTGTGGAAAAGTTACGATGGAAGATGTCATTGAGCAGCAACCATCACTCTAAACGTAGGATATGTTAAACATTGCTTAGTTTTTAGTACAGAGCAGGAAGAGCAACTGGAAGCCTTTATTACAGAAGGCAAGTGGCATATATATTGGCCTAACCCCAAAAAGAGCCATAAAATTAGCATTTAACTATGCCAGCTACTTATAAATTGAAATTCCAAAGACCTGGGTAAAAAAGAAAATGGCAGGGAGAGATTGGTTTCCCCTATATTTAAAACGAAGGCCTCCCCAATCCGAAACCCAGCACCTAGGAGTTTGGCAAGGTGTTCAAGTTTTAATCGAACAAACGTTGGCAGATTCTTTGATAATTTTGGTTTGCTTTTGACCATTTGATTCTAGAGCTGCAGGACATCTAGAATATGGATGAAATAGGTAGAAAATGATTTTGCTAAGTTTTGTCAAACTTTTTTCCAGGA
Source organism: Pissodes strobi (assembly GCA_016904865.1). Classification (NCBI taxonomy): domain Eukaryota; kingdom Metazoa; phylum Arthropoda; class Insecta; order Coleoptera; family Curculionidae; genus Pissodes; species Pissodes strobi. The sequence continues at coordinate 72,624 of MU184521.1, forward strand.
CTCACAACAACACAAAAACCTGACATAGTCATTGCAAGAAAAGGCTTCAAACAAATTGGAAAGATTACATCGCAGGAACGGAGTAACTTGTTTACTATCGCAGCAGCTGTGCCTGCTACTGGGAATTCAGTGCCTCCATTCCTCGTATTTCCAAGGGTACATTTTCGCGATCATTTCCTTAATAACGGCCCCCCTGGAAGTGCTGATGTGGCAAAGATTGTTGGCTTAATGAAAAGAAAACATTGATTAATACAATGATTACGTCATTTTGTTCATCACTGCAAATGCTCTATGGGAAAACCAATTCTGCTAATTGTTGGCAACTACAGGCAACATCTTACGATAAACGAATTTGGAAGGTATGACTATGTTATCGTTTCTGTATAAGGCTATAAGCTTCAGCCGTTAGACAGAAGCGTCTTTGCGTCATTTAAAAGCTTTGCAAATAGAGTATGTGATGCCTCGGTAACTATCAACCCAGGCAAAACTATTTATGAGATTCCACAAGTAGTCACTACTGCATTTCCATTGGCCGCTACGTCAAACAATATCACAGGGGTATTTCGTGTTACGGACATAGGACCATTTAACATAGATATGTTTGGAGGACCGGACTTTACGCCTGGATATGCTACCGATTTATCGCCACCAGGTACAGAAACCCAAGTTGAAGGAAAATAAACTGTTAGCCCAGAATCAACTGCAAATCCTTAAATGCCGCCATGTTTCAGCATCTCGAATTTTCCCTGTAGAAAAATTCCCATTCATTCTTCTCCGGGCCCCAGCTTTCAATCTCAACTACATTGTCCCAGTACAGCAACTTCTTCCTGCAGCAAGGTGGTTATACACTCCAATGTTCTTCTTCGTTTCCCAGAGAATATAAGTCATCTGCCTAAAGCAGTCTCAAGAGATATAACTAAGCAGACTAAAAGAAGAAAAAGAAGAAAGTTAAATCAGCCATTGTAATAGATACTCCAGGAACAAAAACGCAATAGAAGAGCAGGAAGATCTAGAAAAGCAAAAGTGGTATGAAAAGAACGCGTTGAAAAACTTAAATTAAACCAACGAAACGAAAAAACAGCAGCACTCATAAAACGGATGAAGACGACTGCTTCTGTTTAATATGCACAGATAGCTTCAAAAGTAGAATACCAAAGGAAACGTGGGTAAGATGCAATTCGTGTAAAATGTGGGCTCACGAAGCTTGTGCCAATGCATCAACGCTTCATTATATCTGTCCAAACTGTGGTTCAGACGTCGATTTTTGAAGTGATTTCAGAAATATATAATATATTATATTATGTTCTGTACCTAATAACATTTTATGTTTTTAAGTAACAGAAAAGTAACAGAAAACAAACAACACCACTGGGCAATGGTCACATCACAGTTAACAAGTTACAAGTCACATTTCAAAAAAAGTTCCCCTAATTCTAAATTAAAAACAAAAACGATGGCTGAACCACGGTTTTGGCGAAAAAACACGCTTTTGGTGAAAGAAATGTGACTTGTAACTTGTCAATTGTGATGTGACCATTATCTATAGGTGTTGTTTGTTTTCTCTTGGTTGATATGTTTTATGGTTTCACTGACAAGTAACACTGATGATGGCTTAGGCCGAAAGCGCTCTGTTACGCTTCTATAGGAAGTTCTTTTTGTATTAAAAATTTTGCACGGAATACAAAATGTGTTTTATTTAGTACGTTTCGTACATGCGCACAGCCTTTACTGTAATGAAATTTAAATTTTAATTAATTATGTATGGCGTTTGGGCTCCAGTTTGTACCGGACTACTAGTTGTACGGTTATTCCCAGGGGTGAATTGTTTCCCCTATTAGCATTATTTCTTTTGTGGGCGCCAGAGTTCCTAGAGACAATGCGAACTAAATATGAATACTTAAATATAAATAAATATAAAGATCATATATTTCATACATCAGAAATCGCAATGTCTCGCAGACCTCTATCCTGCGATAAATTAAAGAGATAAGTTTCAAAACAAGTAATATATTAACTATATAATTAGATGAAAATACAAATATTATTTAAAACATTATTTAAAATGGAGTTTATCTGATAAATAATTTGACTTATTAGTGAAAATTAAAATTAGTGTGAAAGATAAAAAAAAATGAAATTTTATAATAATTGGTCTTTACAATATGTTTATCTTCTGATTGGCTAACACTTAGCTTCGTCCAATTATTCTGCATCCATGCGCTCGTATTGCGATCTCCACTGGAACTGTTTCTGCCTGTTCCCAAGTTAGTATCTATTGGGTTTATCGAGGACTTTATTTGTAGAATTGGTTCCCTCAGAGTGGTTCCGTACAGCAAGTGGACGAACACCTGCTGCTTGACAAGCAAGGTGTTTTTTTCTTCAGCCAATCCAGTATGATATGAAATAAGACATAAACTAGTCTTAGACCAATGTATACCGTTAATTAAATAAAACGCAAGGAAATATCATGTGAACATCAGTGACAATGTTAAGCATATGATGAAGCAATCTCCAAATTAAAAATTTACTGGTAAAAGCAGATACAATCAGAAACTTAAATTACAATGTTAAGTTGAACAGACAATGAGCAAAAATTATAAATAATTACTGTTACTTTTTTGCTTTAAAATATAAAATTCAAAGAAAATGATTATTGAAATATAAAATGCAAAAGAAGATGATGAGTGAAATATAAAATTCAAAAGAAAATGATGATTGAATGACGTTCCAATTCAGTGACTCTCAGTAAATTTAAATAAAAGGTAACTTTAAATTTGATAATAAATACAGAAATAGAGGTACAATCTCTAACAATGAGTCTTATGACTCAAAATAAGTAATTACTATTAGTTTTATTTAGGCCCTTGGCGCATAAACAAAAATTGACCGCAATTGCGCCTCAATTTAATTAAAGATAAAGATAATATAATCACTACCTCGCATTCGAAATAGAAATTTAGATAACAGATAAAACCAGATAAATTTACATATGCCAGATTAAACTCTCAAAAATGCAAAATAATGTCGGTACATCAGGATTGAGACTAGACAGGGCGAAGGCTAATAGTTATATGTTTGATGAAACAAAAAAAAATAAAAATTTAATTAAACGTGCCTGAAAAGAAAAAACTGTTAAAACCAGCAATACTATGAGGGAAAATTCGGAGAAATTCTACTGAAAATTAAATTTACTACCTCTGCAGGAATATATAGAATTTACTCCGAGAATTAACCCAAATAATACTGTTCAATTTGAATGAAAATATGTAAAATAATGTGCGTGGCCACTGAACGATAAAATAATAACGATCTCCCTAAATTTGGACTAGGCCTCTTTCAAATTACATGAATTTGATTAATGTGAGACGCAAATATTCACCAATAAATCGGTAATATTACCCAAAAGGTCACAACAATTATTAAAAAATATTGAAGATGTAAGCTAATTAAAAGTGGAATATAAAAATGCTAAATTCTTGCTTTAGTCACATAAGACTAAGCAAATCATAAACAATTATTAATTATGTATTTAAAAATGAAGTAACTAGTTAAATATATTGCAAGATGAATTAAATATTTCAAGATTAAAAAATCAGCACTCACCCGTCAACGTCTCAACACAAGATAAACCATCCCGCATTCAAAATTCAAGACGCTGGACAAAATTATGTTTGCCGATGTTTTATTGGCTAGTTTATTATAACATGTGATCAACACTATAAACCACGTAGCGCAAAGTAATAAAAATACTCCATATTAAATATAGTAAGCTATAGTAAAATAAATACACGAATTGTAGGTACCAAATAGAGTACTAACACTCTTAAAATCGTTATTCGCACGAAATAAACCCATTCGTCCAAAAGATGTCACTGGCGACTTAAATATTAAATATCGAGAATAATTTGCAATTGAAAGTAAAAACTTTAGTGCAGCGGGATTAGCATTCATTCCGTTACATTACTCTTCACTTAAAAAACTAACTAACACAACAAAAATAAAAAAATAAAAAAATGCAATGGCCGGGCGTCGAACCCGACACCCGGAACCTTTAAACCAATTCAAAGTCACTGTCATTCGATAGGTTATGAAAACCTTAGAAATGGGCAAACCGTTTTCTTTGATCTCGTGCGGTTTTGATTTTAAAGCCTGTCAAAATATGAAAATGCCCGACTTTCAACTGTCAACATTTCGTAAACAGCTAAAGATAGGTATAGGATATTAAACACGATATGTGTTTAGAGTCCAAAAATGTAGTAATATACAGGGTATTCTATTTAAAAAATATAGAGTAGGCTTATACGTCAGATGATTGTTAGTGTTTTGTTTTATATGTAACTTAGAAAATACTTGGCTACCAACCCTACATTTTGCTTTTTTGCTTACCTTGATATCTTCAAAAACGAAAAAGTTACAGCGAATCAAAACGTTATCAAGATAAATTGAACCGTTGTTTGAGTAAAGGAGTAACAACGATTAAACGCACGGTACAATGATAATCATTTCAAAAAACTTTCAATTGATAGTGTTCAAATAATACTATTAAACCAATTTCTTAACCCCTCTCCTGGTATGCTTGTGTATCTTATGAGTGTTTAAGAAAGACATTTTTGCAATAAATAGCTTCCTACCTATACTAGTGCGTTATTTTGGGGAGTTAGTGAACTGTAGTTATTTATAGAAAGGATGAGAGGATGATATTTGGATACTGGCTTTAAACACTTTTTCAAATTTTTCAAATAAGTCCGTAGTTAAATAGAATGAGATTTTATTTATGCCTTCCGTACAATTTATACTCTCTGTTTGATCAATATCGGCAATTTTTCATTTCTCCAAAAAATGTGTAACTTATGGCATGAAATTTCTGATACTTAAAAATCATTAAACCATTGAAGTGGGACTTACCATGCATACCTGACAAGGCGAAATTGAAATAATTTATAGATAAGCAGTCTTATGAACTATATATAATAATTAATAGTAGTGGAGAAAATTGTAGGGCTATTAACTATGGTTTAGAAAGCTATTAAGGTCTTCAGGTTAAAATCGGCGTTTATGCAATAATGGCGGCTGTTTATATTTTGGTTAATAATATGTTATTAATTTTGACTAGTTTACCTCGGATACATATACAGGACATTTGAAATCTTCTAGACTGATTTTACTGAGTAGCCAATTAAAAATATGTTACCTCTAATGAATTGCCATTATTTTTAATGACAATACGTGATCTACATAAAAGTGGACCATTATCATTATTATTAACCGATTGTCGACTATTCAAAATAATCCATTATTTCGGTTGAGAGATTGGACCCCATGGGTCATAATTCCGAAACTATCCCGGAAATGACATGGTTCTCTGAACAGCTGGCGCATGGCGTAGCGTAGAACATAAAGAAGTTAATCGCCTGTAAAGAAGAATTTGCGCAAGCATAAACAATGGTTAAGCAATCAATCGATTATTTCGCTTAATCGCTTGATCGATTATTTCAGTAAGTATAATAATCGATTATTTCGAATAATTCGATTAGTTTGATTCATGTTACAAAAGTAGAACATTGATTTCCTGAATTGATTAATCAACTAATCGATTAATGAAATTTCGACTGATCAAATAATAATCGATTAATCGTTCTTTTTTAGTTATAATTAATTACTAAAATAACTAATTATAAATAATAATCGATTAAATGTTTATTTGGCCCACCTCTTTACCGGAAATGTTTAAAATTGAATCACTTGGAACGAAACTTCGATAAATCAGCATCATAGAAAAAGTATAGGGCGTAACGCGTGGAAAAATCATTTTAGACCCAGACTGTAATGCGTGTATTGAAGGTGCTATTTTCAACACATATTGGGCGTCTTAAAATTGAAAAGAACCCTCCTCAGAAGCATTGTTCTCAGGCATGTTCAAGAATAATAATTATTTATAATATTGTTTCGGCATTAGGAAAGAGATGACCTCAACCCACAAAGTCAAAGTTAAAAAAAGCAAGATTTCTTCGAATGTGTTTATGCCGATGTCATATTTATATATATTTTGTATATTTCATTAACGCATTCGTCATGGGAGACCTCTCAAAATAATACATTACTTTTCACAACTTTAAGATACTTTCTCTTATAAAGCAGCAAAATTATTTATTTTTTACCCCGAGGCTCCCAAAAATATAAGAGTCTAGGTAATTGCGTATTTTGCCTATTTTCAAATCCATGTTATAAAACGCAAGATATTACATTTTATTGACGCTTAGTTGCTAAGAAAGAATACCGAATAATATTAATGATGTTCAAAAACATCATATTTTTTAAATTTTAAAAATAAAAATTAATTTTCGGAAGCTCTCAGTTTTATGACATACTTAGTAGGTTTATTTAAACAGGCAAATTTTATCAATAATTAGGTTTTCAATTCTCATAGATTTCCACGATATCACTCTGCTCTTCCTGCAGCACACGTAGACAGAGGAATTTATATAGATAAATATGGATATAAATAATAACGGGTCGTTTTTATCATTAAACAGTAATTTGACCATATTCTAAGGATTTCCTTCAGATGGCAATATTAGTAGATTTAACGAAACATTTGTACGCACTTTCTTCATGGATTTGAAACCAGAAACTAATTTTATATGAAAACGGTACAAGCTACGTCTATAGACGACATAGACGTCTACTCGTAACTGAATTTAAAACTATGTACATGAACGGATAGTTTGTTTCATAGTTTTAAATAGAGGATGCTAAGGGCAACAAGTAGAAAGCCAATTATAAGAAAAGCCTATTATTAAAGTAAGTATTAAATAATTATGATGTATTATTATAAGATATCACTATTTATTAATAAAATATTCTAAGGCCAACGAGTGAAATGTAAATTTAAAGAATAATGTTGAAATATTCCAAATATGTCATACATAATATGTTATTTTCAAATTCTTAATGGGAGATGTATCGACAATTTAAAATAAGTCTTTTCCCTGGTAAAAATAAATTAAAAAAAATTGTTTTGGTTATCGCAACAATATTTTATTACAAATCAATTAAAAACATATATTATGTACAATTTTCCCTTAGATGAGGTATATTGCAACGATAAAAAATCACTCTGAGAACAGCTGTTATGACCCATTCTCATTCTGCAGATAAACTGCTCAAGAAACGTGTCGTATCGACAGAGGCATCAACAACAGCAGCGTGCCTGATGCCGTTACCGCCGGCCGGCGCTTGAGATTGCGTGATGGCCGTCCCCCCCGCAGTCCCCTCAGCCACCTGCTGACCGGCCCTGCCCAGTGCCCGCCGTCTCCATGACGACCACCTCTCGTCATTAAACCATCGCCTTATCATAACCGCCGAGCCGACCCCGGCCATCTTTGGTCACCGCCGCCGCCGCCACTTCGCGTTTGTCATCGGGGTCGGAGGCGGCCAGGGGGCGAATGTATTCGATATATACGATTTCTATATACACAGTGCAGATGCTCTAGTAAAAGCAAAATAAAGAACTGACGCGGTCTTTGTTAGGTTCATAATTTCATTTGATACGACTCTCGTTTTGCTTTTTATTGAACCATAGGTATTGGATTTCAATTCAATTATTACTCTCTTGAAAACCTTAGGACAGATATTTTAAGTATCAACTAGGAGATGGAAATCCTTACTACGAAAAATTATTTGCTTTCGCATTAAGCCAGGTTTACAAAATGGTGGTCTTATTAATAATTAATTCTATAGAAATAGGACTGTGTTTGAATTTTACTAAAAACTATCCCAGACGAAAAAGTCTCACCGATCCATGTTTCAGGCTTACTTTCTTTTAAGGATATCTTGAAACAGATTTTATCACTGCAGCCGTATTATTTTATAATTGTATGGCGACCTAGCTGCTAAAACTGGTCAATTGCCTCAGTAGAGAGCGAAAATGCGACTATTCAGGAGAAGAGTTGTTGACCTCATGCATGTACTATTTTTATTTTCTAACGAACTATGTTATACATGTTTACTTAAATATCGCTGATGATCATCTTAGATTTATCAGTTTCGCACATCCACACCTTAATTATCTACTATAATATTTTTATTACATACAATTTTTTTGCCTATATAGTAATTTTTTCATCAAAATATTCACCTCTGTAGATTTGCTTTGTGGTCGATATAAGAATAAGTGCAAATGTTTTTCTTCTATTTATCTTATCTGTTAGCTTCGCAATACCCTCACCTCCCTCTATCGCTGCTCTAATCCCTTCAGCCCTTCGAAATATATACAAGATAAACTCGCGGGGACCTGAGTTGGCTGCGAGAACAGGCTGACTAAGCGTGAATATACGTATATCAGTTTTCGGTATACTCTAAAAAAGAAGCGAACTCTATAATAAAATGATAAACGAGTAAATTAAAAAACAAACTGACATTCATTAAAGCTATTATTTTCTGCTCCTATTAGTTGATTTATTAGACATTTGCTATCTGAAATTTAATGAGATTCATTATGATGCAGATTTTTCATCCATATATTACTTTATAACTAATCAAAATGGAACATTGCAGCGATATTCGGTCAATATTAAAGATTGTCGTGACCTTGACATTTGAGATCTATGAATTTGCGCTTTACTTAGTAAATTTTGGAAGCTGTACAAAATATTATAATATTTTATATGGAGGAAAAGTGATACTTTTCATGGCGCGCTCGTGTTTAACAGCCGAACGGAGTGAGGCTGGTAATAGAGAGCAAGCCATGAAAAGTAACTTTTCCTCCAAGTAAAAAATGCCGTTTTTTCGTCAAATATCGACAAATTAATGCATAAACATCTCTTTTTAGTAGTAATAATATCTAATTATTATTAAAGATAAGTGGGTTCGCAAGGCGGCTTAGACCGGTGTCGGTGAATAGGCACAGGTTGTTGCTATAGTAATGTAACATAAAGCTGTAAGTGGACACTGTCAATAATAATAATTTTTTTAAAATTGCGTCTCCGATTGCGTTTTAATTCCGTATTGATAAGCAGTTATTGAGTAAGTTCGATTAAATAATAACCAATTTGTTCCTAAATTAGTGATTTTTAGAAATGCAGTCACAAATTGAGTGATAAATACAAATTGTAGTTTAATAAATCCTGAGTTGTTGACTCTTATTTTGTTGTCTGTTTGTATTGTATCTATGCTGCTATGACAACACTTTTACCTCCGCCGGCGGAAAAGTGAAAAGTAAAGCTCCGGCGGAGGAAAAACGAAACTTCACGGCCGCCTACACAGTCGAGTAATGACGGATTTACTGACGCTTGAAGAAAAAATAATGTATGCAACTTACATTTAATGACTGTTAAGACCCTCGCATTAATTACGACACTCGCCTATGGCTTAGGTTGTAATTTACATACACGTATTAATAGCTATCATTTAATGATCATTGCATAATACACTATACCGGGTGACCACGAGATTACTACCCAATTCGTAATTTTCTTATAAAACGATACATCGATTTGAAATTTTAAGAAATCGTATAGTTGCTTCAGATGCATATTTTGGCAGTGTGACCACCCTAGCGTCATTTCCGGTTTAACCGGAAGTCGTGTCAACTTCGTTATTTTAAATAGAATACCCTGTATAATTTTCAAAATTTAGATTTTACGGAAAATTTTAAGTATAAAACATGTATTTCATTTCACCTTATACCTATAGTACTTCCTGTTTAACCGGAAGTACTACAAAATCTCACTTTCAGACTCAAATTATTTTAATAATTTTAATGGAACGCCCTAATTTGAACATTGAATTTAAATTCTACTTATATTTCTTGATATGTTTTGTTTATAGTGTCCTATGCCTAAACCTAATAGTTTTTGAAATATGGACAATTAAAAGTTCACCTGCGCCCACTCGGGTGGAAAAATAGCCAATGTAAATTTAAGAACTATAATATAAAACAACAAAAATCCAGCCGCCATTTACTTGTTGGCACGAGTGAATTCGTTCTTGAAATTCCCGGAGGACATTTTCCATCTGAACGAAGGTGATGGAGTTTATGGCTTGAGTAATTCTATTTCTGAGATCCTGAATATTCTGCGGTTTTGTCTTATACACCTTTTCTTTTATGTGGCCCCAGTAAAAGAAATCCAAGGGCGTTAAGTCGGGCGACCTTGGCGGCCATCTTACAGGTCCATTAGTAAGCATCCAGTGATCTACAAAAGTAGCATTTAAATGTTCGGCAACCAGTCTGGCGTTGTGTGGGGCGCCGTCCTGTTGATAGAAGGCGTGTAGATATTGATTAAGATTTTGTATAAAATTTTCAATTTCATTTTGTAGAAAGTTAAGATAAGCTGCCGTATTTAAGGGTTCTTCGAAAAAGATTGGCCCTATAATGCGTGTTCCCATAACGCCAATCCATACATTAATACCAAATCTTTCTTGGAACGCCCCTTCTCGAAATAAATGGGGATTTTCAGTTGACCAATACCTGCAATCATTTCTATTAAACATACCCAGGTTGGTGAAGCGGGATTCGTCCGAAAATAAACTGGAGGACTTTAAATTAGGCTGTTGTCGCTCTTCTTCTAGATACCAATTGCAAAAGTTTAATCTTCGAAAGTAGTCTGCTTCATACAGATGATGATGTATTTAATACTTGAAAGATTTGTTACCATGTTTGTGTAATATTTTTCTAGCACTTTCGCGGCCTATTCCTATATCAATACCAATTTGCCTTGTAGAAATGGTTGGATCAAATTCAACATAAGCTAATGTGTTTATTTCCGCCTCTTCACTCACTATAAAACTATCCTCATTTACATTGTTATTTTCCTACTTTAAGTGATTTTCCAACCAAGGAAAATATTTGTCACATGGATGATTACGTTCTGGGTAACTCTGGCCTCTCTTCGGTTTTTTTTGCCTCACCGTATACTAGTAACATGTCAATTTGATGCTCGCGGGAGAAAAAAGGCATTTTTAATAAATCAGTTTACACTTATGAACAAAATTGTTGCTGCAAGGTCAAATTAACCCTCAATTATCAAGAACAGTGCTTACATTACGCCATACTAATGGCGCCTAAAAACTGAAAACAAATGAATTCCAGCAAACTCGCTCTTCGACATGCATAGCCAATATAGCCATCTAAGATAGAATTATTGCTTTTAAATTTACATAGCCTAATTTTTCACCCGCGTGAATGCAGGTGAACTTTTAATTGTCCATATCTCAAAAACTATTAGGTTTAGATATAGGACACTATAAACAAAACATATCAAGAAATATAAGGAGAATTTAAATTTAATGTTGGTTATAGGGTGTTCCATTAAAATTATTGAAATAATTTGAGTCTGAAAGTGAGATTTTGTAGTGCTTCCGGTTATACCGGAAGTGAAATTGTTATACCTCTAGTAGATAGCAACCCTCAAATAAGCTTAAATAGTCATATTATATTTCTCCTACATTCATTTGTTTTCTGTCAACTTGAATGGAATGGCCGATCAATGTGATATTTTCAATTGTCATTATCTAATAATACATGTTTTATACTTAGAATTTTCCGTAGAATCTAAATTTTGAGAAATATACAGGGTATTCGATTTAAAATATCGAAGTTGACACGGCTGCGGAAATGACAGTAAAGTGTTTATATGGCCAAAATATGCATCTCAAGACAAGACACGACCTCATAAAGTTCAAATCGATGTATTATTTTATAAGATAATTACGGACTGGGTGGTAGTAAGCTCGTGGTCACCCGGTATAATATACTACATGTCTCATTATTAAAGCAATTTTATACTACTGAATTAAATATTTTATACTAATATTTCTTTGTCCAATATGATGTTAGATTTTGCAGAATAGAGAATTATATTTATAGAATTATAGTTAACACCAACTAACCCTATTTGACGCGGTATCTAATTCAAAACAAAATAATTTAAAATCATCAGGATCATCGAAAAAATAATTAATTCCTATTAATTAAGCTTTAGTAGCAGTTTAATTTATATTACTTCATAGTAATAAAAAATGTCGGTATTAAAATATAACTTTACTTAAATAGACAGTCAAAGAAAGAAAACCAAGCGATTGTTCATGTCCATACATATCCATAATATACTGTAATTGCGATAATAATATGGGCAACTATATTTTCGCTGATTCTTTTTCGGTAATATATGTTTTAGAGAAACGTAAAATTCATTCCGTTTTTACATGAATGTGCAGAACGACCATAATGATACTACTTTCGATTGCAGCGCAGAAGTGCCTCCTGGGACCGGTTTCTGGGCCTCTATCCTTCAACACCCAGGCTATTCTTCTGGGAGTCCCAACACAACAGATCCAACGACGATGCAAACGATGGCAGTATCCAGTTCAAATAGAACTTTAATAGGTCGCAAGATGAAACATCTGGCGCCATCTGGGTGGGACTTTGAGACGCTACGAATCGCTTTGATAGCAATCCACCAAAAAAAATAACAATGGCACATCAAGTACTCGGGTATATTGTAAATGCAATAATATAGGCAACCATATTTTCGCTGATACTTGGTTCAGCTATCCATCTGGGAGTCTCAACACAAGAGTCTCAACACAAGAGACTCAAATGAAGGCAGTACCTAGATCAAATAGAATTGCGATTCAATCGAGTCATTATGGTTGTTCTGCACATGTAAAAATCTCTCTCTAAAACATATATTACCGACCAGGAATCAGCGAAAATATGGTTGCCTATATTATAGCATTTACAATATATCCGAGCACTTGATGTGTCAGTGTTATTTTCCAATGGTGGCTTGCTATAGAAGCGATTCGTAGCGTCTCAAAGTCCCACACTGATGACGCCAGATGTTTCATCTTGCGACCTATTTAAGTTCTATATGAAATTGATACTGCCTTCGTTTGCATCATCGTTGAGTCTCTTGTGTTGAGACTCACAGGAAGATAGCCTGGCTGATAAAGGGTAGAGGCCCAGAAACCGGTCCCAAGAGGCACTTCTGCGATGCAATCGAAAGTAGTATCATTATGGTCGATCTGCATATGTAAAAATTTAATGATTTTTACGTTTCTCTAAAACATTATATTCCGACCAAGAATAAGCGAAAATAAGGTTGCCTATATTCTCGCATTTACAATATACGTGAGCACTTGATGTGCCAATGTCATTTTTTAGTGGTGGCTTGCTATCGAAGCGATTCGTAGCGTCTCAAAGTCCCACGCAAATAGCGCCAGACGTTTCATCTTGCAACCTCTTAAAGTTGTATTTGAACTAGGTACTGCCTTCGTTTACGTTGGCTTCGTTGAGACTCCCACAAGGATAGCCTGGCTGATGAAGGGTAGAGGCCCAGAAACCGGTCCCAGGAGGCACTTCTACGATGCAATCGAAAGTAGTATCAGTATGGTCGTTCTGCACATGTAAAAATGGAATGATTTTTACATTTCTCTTATATATACAGGGTGTCCCATAACTCATACGCCATAGACCAAGAGATCAAATTAAGAAGATTTCTTCAATAAATCTGGTGGCAAATGTTAGTCGTTAAAAAGATACAGGGTGTTGAAAGTGAAACTTACTTTTCGAAAAATTGCAATAATTTTAAAACGGATAAGATATCAAGTTCAAAATTAGGGTACAAGCGTTTTTGAAGGTGAGAAATCCGAATTCGGTATTAGTTTGAACCTAGGTCGCTTGCTACATACTTAATGATGAATTAAACTTTGTATATTTTTTTACCCTGCTGGTCTAAGACTGTTTTGACTTCACATTAGAATAGAGTCATCATTTCTGCGTAAAAGTATACTCCTGGTCAATATCGATTTCTTAAGCCGTTTGCGAAATATTCGTCTTTGTAAGTAAAAATAACGAAAAAAATAAAAATCGAATTTTCAAAAACATGAATGTAGAACTCAATTTATTTTAAATATAATATAATATATAAAAAATAACATCAATTTTAAATTCACTTTGCCAGATATTGAAAATGACCGTTATTTACCTCAATACACTTTCTTAGGCTCTTTAGTAAGTGGCGCTTGACATTCACGAGGGTATTTGTTGAATTTTTAATATAATTGGCAGCTTCCTGATTTTTTTGTAAAAGATCTTCTCGTGTATTAATTTCATCATTGTATACTAAAGCCTGCATGTGACCCCACAGATAAAAATCCAACGAATTAAGATCGGGGCTGCGGGGTGGCCAAGGAAATTCACTACCGCGTCCATCCATTGATATGGGAAATCTTCGCGTTGATTTAAGTAATTTTGCACTGTAACTCGAAAATTCGGGGGCGCCCCATTTTGCATAAACCACATGCCTGATCTTGTGTTTAAAGGTATACCATCCAAAAGGTCTATTAAATCGTTTTCTAAAAACTGCAAATATTGATCTCCAAAAAGTTTGCGGGAGCTCAAATGGTCCGATTAAAAAATTATCAATAATGCCGCACCAAACGTTGATGGAAAATTCATGTTGGAAGTGTCTTTCTCTTGGTAGATCTGGGTTTTCCAGAGCGTAATGGTGATTATTTCTCCAGTTAAAAACCCCGCGTCTGGTAAACGTTGCTTTGTCGGCAAACAATATCTTTTTCAGGAACATAGGGTCTTCTTTTCTTTTATTTTGTACATTCTGGCAAAATTCTAATCTAGCTGGCAAATCTTCTGACAACAAATTTTGTACTGGCGTAAAATGCTAGGTAAACAACTTCTCTGTACAAAGAACTCTTGAGACGGTAGATTTACTTATTCGCGTAGCTGCTTCCAAACGCCTACTGCATAGCTCAGGATTTTCTGCGATACGCACCAAAATGTCATCTTCCTGTCTGTTATTCTTTGGCGTCGCCCATCAGGATTTATATTATAAAACGATCCTGCTTCGCCTAACTGGTTGAAAATTCTTGGAAAAATTTGTCGATCTGGAATGTTCTTGGTTGGGTGGAGCTTTACGTATCTCCAAACTGCAGCGCGACTATTAAAATTTTCTTGCGTATAAACGCAGAGCATATCTCTTTAATCACTGTTAGAAAAATAATAATTGATACCCACTTGAATATCAACCCAATATATTGACAGAAGAGATTAATAACAGTTATTTTATCACAAAATTTCAAACACCTATCATAATCATCTTCCAATAGCTTTTGAACAAGGCATACCTTATACGGATGATATTTCTCTTTTTCTAAAAACCTTCGAATTGCAGTTCGAGGAAGATCCTGACTATGAGCCATTGAAACCGTTGAAGTATGAGGATTTTTAGCAACTTCTAATGCTATGTCCAATATTTTATTGTCATCCAAAATAACTGTCTGACAAGATTTGGGCAAATGCAAATTAGGTACTGTACCGTGTTTATTTTGCCTCCACATCCAAGTAGTAAAAAGTTCAATACCCTGATTTTCCGACAGTACCATTCTGACTCTAATAATTTGGTTTTTGACACGACACTAATATTCAGACTTCCGATTTACAACTAAAGTAAACAATTAACCTGAACAGCCTGGTAAATGAAAAAAGACACAAATACCTTATTTTTGCTCTAGCAACAATAATAATGGTTTAAATTACCTTTTTCTGCTCTAGCAACAATAATCATGGTTCAAATTATTTATCTGTTATTAATTATTTTTCCCAATAGTCCCTCATTACAGTAGTTTTTTTTTATAAGGCTCTAAAATCCTGGTTAATGCAAACATAAAACTTGTTTACTTGGTATGGCTACATTTAATTTTTCATGAGCTTTTCAAGGAGCCCATGACATAGGTTTCCATTAGAAAAAGGAAGGTGGGATAACTGGGGGTTAGGCGGTTGGGATTTCTTTTCAAATTTAACTAAAAAATGTGAAAAACTCAAAATTTCAGCGTTTTTTTTTAAATCATTGCTTGCTCAAAAGGCATGAATATTATTCCAGACCTTTGGCCATCCCTGTATATGAAATATAATATATCTAGAATTTTTCGAGGAATTCAAAAATGCCTTAATACATAGGTTATTCTATTCAAAATAAGGAAGTTGATGCTTGTCCCCGAAAGTACAAACACTCTGTAAATATAAAATTATAATACTTTAAAAGCTTAAGTAAATTCAAACAACTTTTGTATTACACTTTTTTGATATACCCTGTAGATTCTGAGATAAGATGTCATCCCATAATAAACGGACCACCCTGTACACTCTATTTTAACTACACGTGGCTATACTGCTTTTAACAAAAATATTATTTGCACGTTACTAAGGAGAAAGCAAATAACACTCTAGCCGAATAAATGGATAAAGTTTGAAGACCACAAGAACAAACAAATCCAGTATTTTAAAAGCCCTTCCCTGGATTAGCAGGTCTAATTTTCTTTGGCCACTACGGTTTTTGTGGGTCTTCCGAGAAGCCCGATGTTTTTTTCCGGGACAGTAATGAGTATGGCTCTGGCTGGCACTTACACCGACCCATACCTGTTGCCACAAACGGATGTTTATCGTTGCCATCAATGTCGAAGTTAAAACTCAAGTATCTATTTATTCCTTGACATTCTGAATACATCCCATTTGTTTCTTTCTCTTTACATTCATTGGCAGTAAAACACAATTTTTTTTTAAATACAGTGCAGGGTGCATATTTTTTATTTTCAGTATTTTCACATCAGTTTAGATCACAAGGGTACTTTTACTTTTACCTTTCTTATTGCCAAAAATATGATAAGAAACCATGAAGAAATTCTAGAGATAGAAAGAATAGATAGAAAAGATAAGTCGCTGTATGCGTAAGTATTCTTACGATAATTGCAATGGTTTGAGATAAACTTATGCATGCAAAATATGTGATCAATTTGCAGGTCGAAGGATAAAGTTTTAACCTTAAAAACCCTCGTCTTTCTTAATGACGATCTAAAGAATGAAAACACTCAAATTGGACTGGTTGTGCTATGTTGCTATGTCATAGCAATACCATAGCCTAAAGAAAAATATAGCTGCGACACTTAAGCGCGGCACCTTTGACAAGCGAGGACCAACTTTATTACTTTGTAGTGAGGAGGAAATAAATAAATCTAACTTGAAGTCAACCCCCCGGCAATCATTAGTGAAGTGAGCCGTACTCAAATTTTTTGGGAAGTTATATACTAAAATTGTTACTCTACCCTATTATTTTATTTAAACTTTCGTTCCAAATATATGATTTATAAAATACTGCTTATTTCGAGTAGAGAATAACCAATTTTTTGATCCAAAAAGCTGCATAAAGAGAGCCGGATATTTATTTAAACATTACACCTGAAAGAAATAGTTAAAATGTCTTTTGAAGTGAAATTAAGAATGGCGTATGTAGATTACTTGTAGTAAGTACAGCATTCTTGAAAGAAAAGTCAATTGCCTAAAGAAAAATATAATTGAGTTAAGTATTATTTTGATAAATTACGATCAATAAATCAACTCATTTATGTAGAAAATTATTTATTTTTTAACGTTATAACACACATATAATAAATTGAAATTGAAATAAACTCACATGAATATAACTATAATAGAATATAAGCTCCAAGATAATCTTCAAATATCAACAAGATCTATACACAACAAAAGTTTTTTTATACGAGATTTTATTTTGCACAAGTAGTTACGATTTTAGACGAACTCGTGAAGATCTGCAATAATAATCTTGAAAATTTTGATTTATCTAGTTGTTCTCTTCTAAGCTTAAAAAAGATCTTATATAAGTACATAATTTTGTTTTATATAGATTCTTAGCAACCTGCACAATTTTATAAACGTATTATGTACGATTTTGCATATTTTTTCGTAACAGCTTTATGATTTTATTCGCTAGATAAAAATATTGTGAAGATGGTGAAATGAAAGTAAATTTTTGATCTGGCTATAGTTCACGAACTAGTTTATGCATGAAGTGTACAATTACGCTAAATCGGAGCAACATGTACCGTGCGTTCAATTTATCTTGATAACATTTTGATTCGCTGTAACTTTTTTGTTTTTAAAAATATCAAGTTAAACAAAAAAGCAAAATGTAGGATTGGTAGCCAAGTTTTTTTCTAAGTTACATATAAAACAAAACACTAACGATTTTCTGACATATCAGCCTACTCTATATTTTTTAAATGGAACACCCTGTATATTACTACATTTTTGGAATCTCTAGAGAAATCTAAACACATCTTATATCCATCGTTAGATGTTTACGAAATATTGACAGTTGAAAGTCAGGCATTTTGACATTTTGATAGGCTTTAAAATCTAAACCGCACGAGAGCAAAGAAAACGGTTTGCATATTCCTGCCTTAGGTTTTCATGAGCTATCGAATGACAGTAACTTTGAATTTAACCCGCGAATAAAATTAACCGGAACTTTTAAACCTCCGGTTAAATTGAAAGCCACTGTCATTCGATAGCCTATGAAAATCTAAGATAGAGATGTGCAAACCGTTTCCTTTGATCTCGTGCGGTTTAGATTTAAAGCCTGTGAAAATGTCAAAATGCCCGACTTTCAACTGTCAATATTCTATAAACAGCTAAAGATAGGTATAGGATATTATACACGACATGTGTTTTGATTTCACTAGAGAGTCCAAAAATTTAGTAATATACAGGGTGTTCTATTTAAAAAATATTTAGAGTTGGCTTTTATGTCAGAAAATTATTGGTGTTTTGTTTTATATGTAATCTAGAAAAAAACTTGGCTACCAACCCTAAATTTTGCTTTTTTGTTTACCTTGGTATCTTTAAAACCAAAAAAGGTGCTGATCAAATCTGAAATAATGGATATATCTGGATAACGATCGACTTTTACGAAAAACAACCAGCAAAAACGATGTTTTTGAGACTTACACCTTTATTGTAGAATCCGAACTGGTTATTGTCAAACGAAAAGTTTTGCACTTTCTTATCTTCCACATAACCACAACCTGGAAAATACTCCCCACCAAACCGAAAATTTCGTATATCTAGATAATTACTAAATAACTAAGATAAGAAGATGTAAATCGTTTCGCGCATCAAATTCTTTAAATGGAAGGAATGCTATTCGACATGCTACATGAAATTTATCTAGAATTTTTAGAAGAATTCGAAAATCGGAAAATATGTCCCGCTCTTTTGAGACCTTTTATATTGAAATATAATTCAATAATATTGTCAAACTAAAATCAGCATGACTAAATGATGAAATGGTTGTAAGACTAATAAAAAAATTAGAAACATGTTATTTCCATAAAATGTGTATACATATGAAGGGTACAGGGGAAAAACGATCTAAGCGCCATTTCCATAGGAAATTTTTTTATTATTGACTTCACAGAAAATTTTATTCTTGATAAAAGTTGGTGTTTGGAAAAAAACTAATTTTGACAATACTAAATTAAGGATAAGTTATACAGGGTACTCAATAAATACAAAAATGATGGTTAAAAAATCAAAAATTTTGGAATATCGGAAAACCTTCTACAGAAAAAAATAAAGCTCGTATTAAGATAAAAATAAAAGTCAAATACCATTTCTGCCAAAAGAGCATCGTACCGTTGCGGAGAAAATCCATGTCAATTATTGAAAAAACCCGCTTTTTCTTAATTTCGTCCTTATTTTTTTCAGCAACGATGCACTTTTGGAGATAATGGTATTTGACTTTTATTTTTATCTTAATAGGAGCTTTATTTTTTCTGTAGAAGCGTTTCTGATATTCCAAAGTTTTTGCTTTTTTAACCACCATTTTTGTATTTTTTAAGTACCCTGTTTAGCTTATCCTTAATTTAACATTGTCAAAATTAGTTTCTTTCCAAGCACCAACTTTTATCAAGAATAAAATTTTCTGTGAAATCAATAATAAAAAAGTTTCCTATGGAAATGGCGCTTAGATCGGTTTTCCTCTGTACCCATCATATATATGATGAATGTTTCCATATTATTAATTTTGGATTATTTTTGGGCTCTTTAAATTTTGTAACCTATTCCGATACGTTTTAGTCCGTTTTGGTGCTTATAGTTAGTTTGGATTAGTTCAATCAGCTTTCGTTTAGTTTTAATTTATTTTAGTTATTGAATTAATTCAAGTTAGTCGTCAAAATTTGGTTAATTTTGGTTAGTTTCAACATATTTTAATATTTTTAATCTGTTACGATACGTTTTAGCCCTTTTTGGTGCTATTGGATAGTTTTGGTTAGTCGTTCAATCGACTTTGAGTTAGTTTCAGTTAGTTTTAATTTAGTTTAGTAATTTGAATCGGTTCCGACACGTTATAACCAATTTAAATGTTTTTAATTAAATTAGGTAGTCGCCAAAATTCGGTTAATTTGGGTTAGTTTCAACTTACTTTAATAAATTTAATCTGTTACGATACGTTTTAGCCCTTTTGGTGCTTTTGGTTAGTCGTTCAATCGACTTTCGGTTAATTTCACTTAGTTTTAATTTATTTTAATCATTTGAACCTGTTCCGATACGTTATAACCAATTTTAAAGATTTTGATTACTTTCGGTTAGTCGCCAAAATTCGGCTAATTTGAGTTAGTTTTAACTTACTTTAGTATTTTTAATCTGTTCCGATACGTATTAGACTGTTTTGGTGCTCTTACTTACTTTTGGTTAGTCATTCAGTCAACTTTCGGTAACTTACATTCGTTCAATTAACTCTCGGTTAATTTCAGT
Organism: Pissodes strobi; assembly: GCA_016904865.1. Lineage (NCBI taxonomy): Eukaryota > Metazoa > Arthropoda > Insecta > Coleoptera > Curculionidae > Pissodes > Pissodes strobi. Next base: position 93,253 of record MU184521.1, read on the forward strand.
TAGTTTTAATTTATTTTAGTCATTGGAACCTGTTCCGATACGTTATAATCAATTTTAATGTCTTTGGTTAGTCGCTTAAATTCGTTTCGTTTTGGTTAGTTTTAACTTACTTTAATTTTTGTAACCTGTTTCGATAGGTACGTTTTAGCCTGTTTTGGAGCTTATGGTTACTTTTGGCTAGCTTTGGTTAGTCTTTCAATTAACTTTTGATTAGTTTCAGTTAGTTCCAATTTATTTTAGTCATTTGAACCGATTCCGATACCTTATGATCAAATTTAAGTTTAAATAAACAAACTAACTAGCTGCACAACTCTGCCGTCCTTTTCCCATTTTAATACATAAACATTAACTTATTTATATAACATATAAACAAAACAATATATAAACATAACGATAGTCTATTTACCCAAACAACGAATCTTTTTCTAATTTAATTCCTATGAAAATGTATTGCACTCCGGCCCAGGTAAGCGCGTATGATTGGCATCGAGTTTCAACTGCGTAGTGTCCTCGCTTCAGTGAGCTTCACGGAGAAAATTTGATTCCGTACCCCACTAAACGAGCCGAGTGTCGCGGCTATAGCTTCTTTAGGCTATGGCAATACCTACATGAGAATCAACACATCAAGGTGTAGCAAAAGAAAAGATTATTTTGAAAGAAAAATGGAACAAATAAAATTATCAATAATATTAAAGTTTAGAACATAGGAGCAATCAGATATCAAGTTTGTAACAGTATGGGCAAGACATACATTAAGATATAGCTATAGATATGTTTTATATTGTTGTGGAGGTTGAATTAGCTGGTTGTTAGTATGATCGCTTGAATATTAGGTCTCACACTGTAAAATAGCTAGATGTCTACTTAGTTACTTTAAACAAGTTAAAGAGAAAAAACTTAGATTCGGTGACCAATCTTTTACTAGAAGTTGAGAGTGGAGGATCTCAAATGGAAAATGTAGAAGAGAGAACCTTTAGGTCATTTAGAGTAAACAATTTTTAAATACGACGATTTAGTCGTAGTATGTCATTAATGACTGAAGTTTAAGTGGAGCTCTTGAGATGTTCTTATGTAACCAGTTGTTACTTATGTTGAATATATAAGTTGTTACCGATATGTGATTTTGTAAGATTTTAAAAAAAATATTTTTGCTAAATCATTATTTAGATTTAAGGTAAGGTAGTAGCATTTCGAGGGAGTTTTACGTTCGCTATAATGTATAATATTCTATTATGTTTTTTTTTTATTAGCATTTGATTTCAAGTGCTTATTTGAAGGGAAATCACCAGCCAAATTAACAAAATCAAGCAATTAACTTTAAATTTTTTCACCCATTTTCATTCCTTGTTTCTTTTATGCCCAGTTAATATTAGAAATTTAGCAATAACTTGCAAAAGCATAAGTTAAATTTAATTTAAATTAAGTTTTTTGTATAAATCCTTCAAGCGTGTGCTTTTGTTAAAATAGTAAACAATGACGAAACTAGCTTGGTAAAGTCTGCATTTCTTATTAGTGAGTGACCAAGAAGTTGAGGAAAAAACATTTAGCTCATATAATATCGGATTAGACTATATGGCACAAATGAGTCAATAGCGATATTATCAAGCTATTTGGGGTATATTTTCGTACCATATACCGAGTCTGGAAAAGACATGAAGTGGAAGATTAGGTCTATTCTAGATAATATGTTTCTTTAATAAAAAAAATCATAATAAGATGAGGAGAGATTTTGAAAAATATTGTGCCCAATACAGGGTGGCTAACGAAATTTATATTGTACTTCATATACTTCATGATATGTTTAGGTTCTTTTGTTTCCGAATTATTGACATGTGAAAAACATGATTTTAAATTTGCCAGTTCAAAGCAACTATCAGTTTTATCGGACAGTAGATAGATAATTAGAATAGGAAATATCAATCCGATTTGCTTTATGTTAAGCCATATGGATTCTACAGTTATTCAAAATAATGAAAATAAAGTATCTCACATGTCAATATCTAGCCAATTTAGACGTGATATATCAAATATGTACAAAACAGAATTTAAAAGCCTCAGAGTGTCCAGTCATTTTCGATTATTATCAGTTTTTCGCAAGGTAAATTTTTCCTCGCTTACTTTTTATTCATTGGTTTTGGTAAATATTTACGTATTTTACAAACTTTGTGTTAGGTTTAAATAGAAAATTTTAATTTTTATTCGGTGAAATTGACACTTTAATCCAGTTTTTTTCTTAAGCAACCGATTTACAACAGTTTTGTTACGCTTACTCAAAGACCAGATGGTACTTATAATACTCTAAATGCGTTATTACACGGTGTGTGGAGGTTCACGCCTGTAGTGCAAACTGTCGCGCCACACGCCGTGTGATTGGGTCGACGCGACGGTGAAACTCGCGCGAGTTTCACGCGGCGTGCGGGGTACCGTCAATTGGCGGCGTGTCACTCTGCACGCCAACCTCCAGGCGCGTCACTCCGCACGCCACACTCCAGGCGTGACACTCCACACGACGTGTAATGGCGCCTTAAGCATCCAAGTATGATAACAGAAAGGTAAACAAGAAGTATTTTTTAGATAATATGACCACAAAGCAAAGAAAGTATTTGCTGGTATAAACTTAAAAAGATGACGGTACATAAATCTACAGCTTGGATGAAGTGAAATTAGAAATCATATGTTAGGTCATTTTACAGCATTTCACTAACCCAAACTAATAAAAAACAACCTTATAGCCTAAAGGGGTAAGGCAATTAGGAATATTATTTTCATGTTATTTTGAGGTAAAAGAACAATGCTTCAGATCAGCATCATCAGGGACATTTAGTTTAATGCGTATACTTTGCATTGCAACAAATATAAAACCTTTCACAATTAATAGGTTCAAAACAACGGAAATACCTATTACGAAACATATTATTTTGACTTTTCTCTAATACAATTTGATGTAATAAAGTCTTATTTTGAGTAGGTATTTGAAAAACTGACACGAACTTAAATGAGTCATCTATGTTTTATAGGAAACGTACCGATATGTAAAAACAGCGAAAATGGTTTTAGGAAATAGTTGATATCAAAGACATTTAACCTGAAGAGACGGGACAAATGGTTCTTTGTTTTCCCCCAACATTGAGGCACATTCTATGGTCGATAGATGTAGCGTTGCCAAATCTTAAGTTTACGAGTTCCTGTACATACTTTTTTCATATTAAATTATAACACTAAATACTTATTTTCCCCATTTTTCATTCATCAAAAACCGGTTCTGAAGTTCTTACATGTCAATCTGGTAATGTCGCTTCCCTTGGTTCCGCCTTGTTTTACCCCCAAAATATTTATAGTATGCACGTAGTAACTGCACCAATAGATTGAGAGCATTGGAGGTCGACGACCGACGGCTCTTCCCCATTCGAAGTATACTAACTTGGTAACGTTTCAAAACCAGTGAAGGCACTGCTGTAAATATGTTTATCTACTTTAATTATATTATATACCTACCTAATACGGGTACTACTTATTAATACAATAGCTTTAGAGAAATACCCCAACAATTTACTGGTTTAGCAAATCTAAATAAACCAATTGCAAATGCCAATACTCTAGATTTAATCTTTTTTTCTAGATATACCAGTTTATTTAGGAGATTTTTTCAGTGATAGTAGCATTTATAATGAAATGAAAATATATTTTTATAGTATAGTATTTAATAGAAAAAAATAGTTATTAAGCTACTTTTTGAATATGTCATTAACCAGATATTTGTCATATTTATATGTTTTTAAATAAAATTTGTATGCTTCAGTTCCTTTTTATTTGTCTCAAAAATAATGATAAGCAATTTATTTTTAGGCTAGCTATGATTTAATTTTTCTTTTAACCATTGAGAGCAGAAAAACCCTATTTGAAATTATTCAGGAAATAAGTTTTCGGAAATTTTATTTCATTATTAGCTGCTGAATAGTATATCATGCAATGGCTATTCATTGCAAATGTAAGTTGAATATACTTTTTTCTACGACTGCCCTGAAAATAGATAAGAACGCACTAACAACTGCTCTTGAAAACTGGACATTTCACACGCTTATTCGGGTATTTAGATTAAAGGGCTTCGTCTCCGTTTTAGAGCTTCGCCCTCAAAGGCCCCATTACCAGATCTCTAAAAAAGGGGGCCCAATTATAGGGCTTCACCCCCGGGAGCCCCTTTTTGCAAAACTGTAGAAAATGGAACTCTTATACCATGGTCCCCCTTTTAAGACTCCCATTTTAGGGCTTCGCCCCCTGGGGATCCATTGCTAAATCTGTAAAAAATGGGACTCCCGTACCATAGACCCCATTCTAGGGTTTCGCCCCCCGGGGCCCCGTTTTAGGGCTTCGCCCCCGGAGCTTTTTTCAAAATATTTGGAAAATAGGGACCCCACTCCGGTGGCCCCATTTTAGGACTGTGCCCCTAGTTATAGTTTAGCGAGAATCTCTTACTCACGTAGCTTCTTTCATTAGGAATAAAATTTTCTGATAAATCAATAATAATTTAATGTTCTACCACACTACCAGTGGGGCACCCTGTATGTAGCAGTCGTAGAAAAAGTATAGTGTGCTACACGTGCTGAAAAGACTTTTTTCACTCATGAGACTTTATGACACTCGCTTACGGCTCGTGTCACCAAACTGTCTCATTCGTGTGAAAAGTCTTATTTTCAGCACTTGTTGCACAATATACTATTTCTATTTTGGTATCATAAAGAAGTCTTTTCGATACGCAAAGTAGTGACGAAATGAAGCTCTTTTCGACACTATTTTTGATGACTGGTTGCTATGATATTAACAAAATTGTGCAATGTCAAAGCTCACTAGCAAAAATTTCGACACCTTTTTGAATGGGATTCCTAATAATACAGACGTCAAAAGTGGCAAGATGGCCGTCCAACTTTTAAGCGCGACTCGAATAAATTAATGTTTTTCATTAAAAAACGTGCAAAATAGCACTCTTCGCCCAGTTTTGTTTGGTTTCAAATGGACGTTTTAAAGCCTGAATTTGTGCGACGCGACGCGACGTGTAGCTTTTTTGTATTTCGTGAGTGATTTCCTATAAATATTTTTTATAAACTTTATATCAAAGTAACGATGGTCTTGCGGTGTGAGGTATGCAAAATCTCCAGCTATTATCATCCGAACCTGAGTTTCCACAAGTAAGTAAAAGTAAATGAAACACAGTAGTACAGTGGGCACCATTTTGTGATGTGATTAATTAATATTTTATAATACTTACCTATGTATGTGATATTAATGGATAATCTGATATGTTTGCAGTCATTTACCAACCTCTATTAAATCATTTTTGAAGTGAATCTTCTTTGGTTTTAGTAGGGGAGCTGGCCCGAAATCCACTGAACGAGAGTTATCAAAATTTTAACTAATGCAGTTCGACTTTGGGCTATTTGGGTATACCAAAACCGATCGTCTGCCGCCTCAGGCCATGTTACTTAACTAAGGGGCGGCTTTTAAAAAGAGGGGATGCTTACTATATGGTGAACGACATTTATCAAAGATAATCAATATACCCTTGAATAATATAGTCGATCCGAAGTGTTTTTGCACTACGGCAGACGATTCTTAAGAATTACTTTTATATAGCAGACGCCCGTCAAAATGACAGAAAATCAAGTTTACTAAAC
>MU184521.1:98931-122794 GCA_016904865.1 Pissodes strobi
CACAGAGTGCTAGTAATAAGACCATCCCTCTCATCTTGGGCAAGCCCAGAGGTACTTCTGGAAAGGAACAATGACAGTTCAAGGTTCTGTGCCGACTGCAGAAAGCTGAACTTAATCGCAAAACATCGAGTTGGCCTCTAGCTCAAATAGACGACATATTAGCTTATCTAGGCGGCTCTACTTGGTTTAGTATACTGGATATATATTCGGAATACTGGCAAGTGCCCATACAGGAACAGTCAAAAATTTCAAAACAATATACCGCTTTTGTAGCACAAGTACATGATGGGTATACGAGTTCAACGTATTAAGTTTTGGACTCTGTAATGCTCTAGCAACATTCCAAGTATTGGCAGAGCGTAAAGTATTTTGTCATCACAGATGTACTGCGACAACATTGCAAACTTCAGAACAACATGCTGGAAAATAGTAGTAATAAAATAAATAAATAATAATAATTAATCTGGCAGCACTCATTTCTTATTTGTTTTGTATTGTGTGTACCTATATAAAAGAAACCTTTAGTTTCAACCAAAAGTTTCAAAGATTGAAGTGTTTGTTATGCATGCGGTATAATTATCCTATTATTTTTATTTTCCAGAAATTTTTTATAATATGGTTATGGGCTATCTTCCTTTGATTTGGATACTAACCTGATTACGGCCGTGTTAACCTGACAAGTGCTTTTGCATCTAATCAACGTATATATATTTCAGAAAAACATAGTAAGCAGAAAAAGGCATCCCTTCTTTTTCATTTCTGTACTTTTCCGCTTCGGCAGGCTTCATCAATAGCCATTGTCCTTTCTCGAGATACGATGTATCCACAAAGAAAATATTTATTACAGGTCTTTTGTTTTAAGAGAATTTATTTAAGGAATTTAGAAAATGGAAGTGGCACTAGCTTAGAAACTTGTTATTTGAGTGAATAGGAAATAATACTTTTATTTGATGTTAAAAGGGTCGATAGTCGAGATGCCTACTAAAAATTCAACTATACAAAGTACAAACTAGGCCTAAATACGATATAACGTTCAATATTGCCCCTAAAGTATTAGGAAATTAGAGGCATTTATTCTATTGAAATTTTTAAACACTGCGAATAGGCTGGTTGAAATAAAACATACAAGAAACAAGTGTTGTCAATTGTGCAGCTTCTTAAAACTATCTTGCAACCATTTTAAATTTATCCAAAATCTGCAGAAGAAGTAAGATGTTTTGGACAGCATGAAGATAATGTCAAATTGATGCATAATTGTCGACGTTTCGAGCACAAGCATTTAATCATAATGGAATCGTCAAAATGACAAATGCTATATTGAAATGACTTGCTATTGAGATTAAACCATTCGACTGAAGATTGTTATTTGTCGTGTGTCTATGACACATTTTGTAGACAAAAGGACTTATTTCACTATGGTTTTAATTAATAATTAAATGTCGATCTTTTTCTGTTTCATAATATTTGAGTCGTTGATTCATCAAGTTCTAATAAACTTTATTATGGTATATTACTTAACGAATGTATAATGGTGCCATAATCAACGAGGTTTATATGAGAGTGTATGTTGGTTTGTTATACGTGAGTCAAACACTATACCTACAACCATCCGTATACACACAAAATACTTAACTAAGAAGGAAATTTGAAAATTTACGTCAACCGAGACTTCAGCACATAACTATGTTGACATTCCTCGTTTCCAGAGTAGTGGCACTCAGATTGACAATTGCTCTTGTTGTTTTATGAGTAATTGTAATTGCACTTGTTCGTTTAATAATAGATGCAAAATACTTAAGATAGTAAGAGCATTTAAAAAATTATAGTGGGGCGTGTGTAGTCCGAGTACTTAATCATATTGGATTGGCGAAAGGGAGAAAACCCTACATTGCTCTTGAGATGAAATGGTTCGAATGAAACTTGTTATTTTTTGTATATTTATGACAGATTTTGCAGATAAAAAGTTTTATGCCATTATGTTTGATCTAAAGGGTTATACTTATCTAATAATTAAATTTCGATACTTCTTTTGTTTGATAATATTTGAGTCGTTCTCTGATTAAATTGCAAAAATTTGTATCATAGAATATTATTGAACGAGCGTATAATCTAGGCCATAACAAATGAGAATGTATTATAATCAGCAGAGCGTATTATGATTCATCATGCTTAAGTCAAATACTATAAATTTTAATATTTGCGTCAACTGAGACGGGTTGATATTTCTCATTTCCGTAGTAATTAATATCTCTCGGCTTGATTGTTATGAAGTCATAATTACACTTGTATTATACACAACATAATAAGAGCCTTATGCTGTAATGTAATTAGTGCGCCAATTTATAACGAAAATTAGTTGGGCGACATTTGTAATGAAATACTAGTTGTTCAAATACATGAGACTCGTTTTTATTTTTCTTAGGGGGTAGGTCGTCGTTCTTTTAGTAGCAGTGATTTTTTGTGTTTTGTGGGCGCCAGAGTTCCTAGAGACTATGCGAACTGAATATGAATGCTTATATATATAAGTAACTATAAAGATAAAAATATCAGAAATTTGCCTTTATAATTTGCATTGCGATAAATTAAAGAAATAAATTAAAAACAAGTTATATATTAACTATAAAATTAAATTACAAATATAATTGATGAAATTATTTGAAATGAAGTTTAGTAATAAAAATAAAATTAATGTAAAAGATTAAAAAATTTAATTATGACAGATAAAAAATTAAATAAAGTTGGTCTTTATAATATGTTTACCTTCTGACTGACTGACACATAACTTCGTCCAATTATTCTATAACCATGCGATCGTATTGGGACCTCCACTGGAACCTCTTTTGCCTGTTCCCAAGTTAATATCAGTTGGGGTTATCGAGGACTTATTAGTTCATCAAGTATTGGTTCCCACCAATTCGCATGGTACAGCCACGTGTATTACGAAATTTAAAATTCAAAAGAAAATAACGGAATTAGATTCCAATTTAGTGACTCTCGGTAAATTTAAATCAAAGGTAGCTTAAAATTTAATATTAGATAGAGAAATAAAGGTACAACCTCTAACAACGAGTCTTATGACTCAAAATAAGTAAGTACTATAACTTTACTTAGGCCCTTGGCACAGAAACGAAAATTAAGCGTAATTGTGCCTCAATTCAATTAAAGATAAAGAAATCACTATCTCGCATCGAGATAGAAATTTAGATAAAAGATAAAAACTAGATACATTTACATATGTGAGATTAACCCCCCATCAATGCAAAGTAATGTCGGTATATCTGTGTTGAGACGAGACAGAGCGAGTGCTAATAGTTATATACTTGATGTAACAAATAAACTGAAAATTTAATTAAATAAGCCTGAAAAGAAAAAATATTACAACCAGCAATACTATGAGGGAAAATTCGGAGAAATTCTACTGAAAATTCAATTTACTACCTTTGCAGGAATATATAGAATCTACTCCGAGAATTCACCCAAATAATACCGATCAATTTGAATGAAAATACACAAAATAGTGTGCATGACCATTAAACGATGAAATAATTACGTTCTTTGTAAATTTGGACTAAACCTCCTTCAAATTACATGAAATTGACGCAACTATTCACCAATAAATCAGTATTATTACCCCACGGTCACGACAATAATTAAAAATTATTGAAGATGTAAGCTAATTAAAAATGGAATACAACAATGCTAAATTCTTGCTTTAATCGAATAAGACTAAACGCATCATAAACAAATAATAATTTAAAAATGAAAGAATTAGTTAAATATACTGCAAGATGAATTAAACATTTCAAGATTAAACATTAACACACACCCGTCGGCGTCTCGACACAAGAATAAACGACCTCGCTTTCAAAATTTGAGGCGTTCGACAAGCAATGCTTGCCGCTGTATTATTGGCTAATTTATATCATGTGGTTACCACTATAAATCACGCAGCGTCAAGCCATAGAAATACCCAATACTAAATATAGTAATCTATAGTAAATTAAATTCAGGAATTGTAGGTAAAAAATAGCGTACTGCGCTCCTAAAATTGCTAACCACACGGCATAAAATCATTCGTGAATATGCTTGCATTGGCAACTTAAATATTGAACCGAAATTTTAGTGGAGCGGAATAAGCATATATTCCGTTACAATGCTATACATAATACAACAAGTGCAATAATTATTATTATTATTACTCATAAAACAATAAGTGTAATTATCGAAATTTAAAAATTTCGCTCTTTCGTTAAGTATTTTGTGGGTTTAATGATGGTTGTAGATAAGTTATAGCATTTGACTCGAGTAAGATAACACTCAGATGACTATGGCCTACATTATACGATCATTCAATAATATACCTTTAATGTCAGTTGTATTATTGATATCATTACTTTTTAGATGTGCTGTCCTTAAAAACCGAGTTTTATTCATCCGCAATACCACCGGAAGACAATTTTTGCACTCGACGCGCGTTCGCTAGTTAGTACCATCAGGAGATGAGTAAGTTTAAATCATCTCGGGATGACGCTAACATGGTTAACGAAACGCGCGTTGAGTGCTCAGTACTTAGTAGGAAAGATTTTAGTTCTCTAGAAAATGAATGTCATAACTAAGATTGAGGTTTTTATTTCTCTTATCGTCTCGAGGAAGCTTAATGTAATTATAATCAAAATATACAACAGCACATTGATTACATGGAACCGAACCCCACATAAAATGTGGTGTGTTTTTATTAGACAACAAATCATACCACCCTTCCTTTAACTAAAACATTGAGATACCTTCGTGTTAATTTAAAAATATGACTAAATGAATAATTGCATAAGAATAAAAATAAATTCCTGTTTACATGCTTTATTTCGTACTTTTTTTGTTGCAATTATGAACTTTGCTTCTGTTAGAAATGGAAAATTAAAGTCCATTCAGAAATATTAGAAACCGGCAAAAAATGTCACTTGTCACTTGTGGGCATCAAGGAAAACCAAGTGGGCACATTGAATATAATCCAGTTTTTTCTAAAACTGCTCAAGAGGGTTCAAACAAAAATGGCAGACAGTAAATGGTTAATACCAAACGTAACCAATGAAGAAATATGTCCAGTAAGTTTTTTTAAGTTAACAAGCAAACAAGGCAAGTTCCTAATAACCAATCGTTTTAACGCCCAATCCAAACAGGAGACAAGTTAATGCCAGGGGTTGGCGCAAGAACACTCCGGTTGGGCAAAGTACGGTCACGTCCTGGTTTAAATTGGCGGCGTTATCAATTGGAATTTACGTCAAAAAGGTCAAAATAACAAATGACTCTGCAGGAACCACCGCCGCGCGCCGGCGCCATTTCAAATTACAGTACATGAAAATAATCATTTCTGAAAATAGATTCAGGTCACCATCAGGCAATAATTATTAAGGCAATGATGTCTGCTTCAACTTCCATAAAGTCAAGTCAAGAAACTCTAAAGCAAGAACAAGCTACTGCTTGCAATCTTTAAGAGGTGACGGATAAGGGACCAACCGTTTTTTTTAGCTTTTATATACAAAATTACAAAAAGAAAACCTAAAGGAAAAGTATAAGCAGTCATAATTTCATCAGAGTGGCAAGAAAGTCATCAGAAAAAGGACTAAATTAAAAATGAAGAACATACTAACAAACTAAAAGAAGAACCAAGAGTACAAAACGATGACAAGAATTATGTTGCAGTTAAAATAACTAAATCTAAGTTTACAGTTAAGTGTAAATTGGAAATGGCCTGAAAAGAAAGATATATTAATTTACGAAATAAAGCATGTTTTATGTGCAATGTCGAAACCAATGTAAATAAATTCAGGAGACCATTTATAGGATTAATAATTTTCCTGAAACAGAATTACAAGAATACTTTTTTATTTTTAGTTTTTCTTTACGTACTTTTCAACCAATATTTTTTTTAGTACATTTATCTATATTGTTTAGTTTAGTTCCTCTAATAAACCAAAGAAATTGGTAAACACGTAACTTTTAGTGTTAAGTTCGTTTTTCTAGAATTAAATTAAATAAACCTTTGGGTTATTTCCACATAGTATCTTAGATAATATGATACTTTAGGATTATTATTTTTGTTTTTGTTTTATTTTTCAATTTTCGAGAATCAATTTTAAAAAATAACAATTCGTTTTTAATAATTATTTTAAATCATGACGGATATTGGGTCATTTTATTGACGGGTTCTGGATCATAGCCATGACGGATACTCCGAAATGTGCATGAATTTAGAAAAAAAAAACAATTTGGTATTTTATAATAAAAAAAGTATTTTTTTTATAATTCTCAAAAAACCAAAGAAACTAATAGTCATTTAAACGACTTCAAATGGTTAGAATAGTCTTTATTTTATTAAAACATTAGAATACACAAATTAAGGGCCTTAAGATGCCGGATACTGGGTCATTTACCTTATATGAAATTATTAATAATAAAAAATAAATAATAAGGCAAAACAGGCGGCAATAGAACTGGAGGTGCAGCTGCTGCAATGGAGATGTCGCCCATGCTAGCAGTAATTTGTAATAATTGTGTAATATTCCTTTTATAAGTTAAATTAAAAGAATGATTAAAATATTCAGCTGTAGACATTGATAGACAAAAACAACTTTTGTTTGTAGCTGTATGCAGAAAAGTATTTTATAAATGTTTATATTGCTTTAGGGTGGGCACCTGGGTGGGGACTCTAACATTTTAGGAGGTCACGTGTCCACCCAGGCCCCTCCTTGGCGGCGCCACTGAACACAGCTTTGAAATATTAAAAAGTCAGTGTGCTTTACAAGCTTTATGCAAAATTTCTGATATAAAATAATAAATGTTTTAATAACACAGTTGCACAAATACAATTAAAATATTTAATATTTTCAGCAGAGGAGTAATGGCAACTTAAAGTATAACGGTTCCTCTATTTCCCTTTCCCTATTAAAAAGAGAAGCACGGCTTTGCGAAGAGGATCAGCAGGCAGCAGTAACATAAAACAGAGGCAATTCATTTCTGAAACACGCACCCGGGATCTTATTATTATTCAATGATGTAGCAGCATCTCCACCGCACAGTTATGGCCCGCCCGAGCCCAGAAAACTCCACGTAGCGAACGATCATTCGATCCAGATATGCGCCTCTTTTATATAATGTATATTTTTCCACATATACCGCCTTTTTTCTCTGATAAGGGCTTTTCCTCCAAACGGCTTTTTTCTTTAAATGGCTTTTGTTGAGGTATCAAAATAAATAGGACTTTCGATTGGAAATCCTCGAGGGAGAGCTCTGAATATGTATTTTGCAAGAAAGAACTTTTGATTGAATTTCTAAAATGGTTTATAAAAAGAAGTTGGAATCCAAGCAACGCAGAAGATTTTATAAAAAGGATACGCATAAAAGATTTACGAAAATGTTCCTTTATGAGAATAACTTAATTTATTAAAATGATAACACATGAGTGGCAAATAAGTCAGTAGGAATACTCAGACTTAAGATGTGCTTATCCTAGGTATGAGAATAGGTAATAAGTAAATGCTTTAAAGTGCAATCTATTATTTATAATATATAAAAAGTTGAAACCAGAATTATAGAGACCCCAATAACTCAATTTAAAACAACTTCAGATATGTTGTATTTTTCCAATACAAAGAATAAATAAATAAAGTTTTGCTTGAAAAACAAATTAAATTCACATTGTGATAACATCTTATACAGGGAGTTTAAACGTAATAAACGCAAAATTGCACGAGAGTAAACATGCCTTGATGTTATGTTTTTAAATTTTCCAAATTTTTAATATAAATTTTGTTATGATGTTTCAATCAAATTTTTTCGTCAATCGCTTTTTTGTTTTCAATGAATTCATCCAAATAGCCTTCAGCCACCGATGGGGATTTCTATCCTCCATGTCTCTTCAAATTTGTCATATCGGCTTCAGAATTTGCAAGTAGTGTAGCTGACGATCGCCTGAAGCAATGTCCAGTATAGCATTCAGGATTGGGTAGTCTAAAAAATGTCGCTATATTCGAAGGTGCCTTTCCAATCTTATTGATAAAACCGCATTGAGTATTGATAATTAATGAAAAATCTTCGATGTGTTGCTCCGGCGCGGGGTGGATCGTAAAGATGTATACTTTTTGTAATATAAAAAGTTGGATTCGTGGCAAACCACCAATTTTCTTGTTACATGGGTTTTAGTATCAGATATTTCTATTAGTAGTAAACCGTTTTCGTCTTCGATGTTATCAACTGACAGTTTTGTCAATTCTTTCCGACAGCAGGCTCCCACTATGCCAAAAATTGTGACAAACTTCATAAAAAGGTAAATTTCATCGGGCGCTTTTTCAATAAACCAATCAGCATCCATTCTGGTCATGGTATTAGATTTTTTCCTTTAAAACCAACGTTCTTTTGTTCGATGAAGGCTATAAGCTTAAAAAATTGGATCAACTTTCGCTTAGCTGAAATCAGTTATGTAAGAAATATTTGTTTATTTAGTATAGAGCAACTTCCCTAAATACAAAATCATAAAAAAAATTCTGCGGAAATGCATCATTTTCATTTTCTCGACTCTAGAATAACTGAAATCAGTTACATGAAAGCATGTTTCTGTTTTACATTTAAAATATTTCTCTAAACATAATACCGCAAAAAACTTCTTGCGGAAATAAGTCATCTTCATATTTTGAGTTAGTTTGGGTTAGTATGTATATTATGTATTTTATAATTATTCTCGAAAAATGATATAAAACTTCGATAACTATGAATCATTTCTAACATAACACCATCTTGATGGCTTAATAATTAATAAGGATTTATTTTTATTTAAAATTAACACAGCAACAACGAAATCTTAAAACTGATATATATGATCAAAATATTGTTTCACTGATTGGTATTACCGTTAATGTAATTTACTAATAGTACAATAATTATTACAAGTTATGTTAAAAGCTCCTGTGGTGGCTGTATTTGTTAGATTTTTACCAGGAATAATTATTATCTCCTCATTTTGAAAACGCGTTTCTGATATGAATTGTGAGATAGGAGTGAGGATGGGAGTACTTGGCCGGATGAGTGCTACGCTAATCGAGAAACCTGAATCATCATAACTTTGACTAATAGTTTCTGGTACTGTTGTTGAAAGTGTAACGCTCTGAACCATAGAAGATTTTTTTTACATGCCAATGATTCGTTTATATAGCCTTCGGCTACTGTGGAGAGTAGCCAACTTCCAGCTGTTTTAAAGTTAATAAATCACCACCACCTTCTATTAAAAAAGTTGCTAAGGTCTTTCTATAGAAATGACCGTGTTTTTTTCTAAATCCGGAAAGGTTAATTAGTTTGCAATTGAGGAGCTTGCGCGCAAAACCGGCTAAATAGATTTTAGAAAAATTTTCAGGAGTTGAAAAACTTCCCACTTATTTATCTTTGCATTAAATTTTACTGAGAAAATTTAACTAACTTTTTGCTAATGTAACCATTTGACCTGCCTTAAGTATTTTCTTTTATTTATTTATTTTTTTTTTATTTTTTTTATATATTTGCTAGTCATTTCCTACTACTCTCACCTGGCCAACTGCCTGTTCTTGTTGCCATACGATGGCGCCAAAACTTGTGCGCGAATTCAAATGCAGTTTTGCTTACAATATGAGCAGTATGGATATGGCCAGTTTTGGTGCAAAACCCTAAATTTAAATGCATTTTTAATACAGAAATAGCCGGTTTTGAACGCAAATCTCGATGCTAAACGATAGAGATTGTTCGTTTTATATTGAAAACATAAAAATATCAAAAGAGTTAAAAAATGGATTTAGCCGGTTTTGCATGCAAGCTCCACAATTATTTGTGGCATTTTACTAATTTTATTATGGCCGATGTGCTGCCATGCTGATTTGTTGCCTCTAAAAATAATGAACAATTTTTGTGTTTGCGGTAGGCCTATGTTCAATATATTCTTCATAACTTAAATCCAACCAGGTTGCATAATAACAAATTTTATTATTTTTATTATTTTTACTTGAACAAATATTGACTATTATAACATCCTCTCGAACATTCAAATCCCTTACATACATATTCCACAATTCGTCTGTCCTAGATATCGTGTATATCATAGCGAAATTTTGAAAAATGGTGCTTGTGAAAACGGAGTATCGAATCGCCAAAAACAATTAAATGTCGTCTGCCCCCAGGTGTTGCCAAAAACACGTAAATTCTGAAATTTCCACCCCAAGCCGTTTTCGAGAAAAAAAAATTGGAATGAATGAATGAACGATCTTGGGGGTATTAGTACACTGCGACCTGTATAGGTCTATTGTGTCCCCCTTCCCTGGGCTTTCGTTGATGTGATTCTCAATCAGAGTACCTCATCCAGTTTCAGTGATTTGCTAAACGCAAGTAGCTTGGATAGTTCTATGCATGGAAGTTTCTACTGTTTGAGAATGCAGCACCCGAAGCAGGCCATTCGCCTGTTTTCGACCGCCTTGCACTCTGTGAGAAGGTGTTCTGGAATTTTCTCACCCTCCTCACAGAACCGGCAACTGTCCTCGATTTTTGTTCTCTCCAGGTGCCTTCTCAATCGGAGTAGCCCGTAAGAAAGGCGGTGAGAATGGGGAGATTGTTCTTACTCAGTGTTATAAGGATTTGGATCTTTCTGGGTGAGAGGGCCCTAGAAACATCTTTGATTGCCTTAACCTTGGAAAGCGTTAATACAGACTGGTCCATTTAGTTTACTTTTCTTTCCTGAATTCTTACTTTTACGTGTGCATCACTGAGCCACAGGAAGGTTCCGGTCATAAAAGCGGAGTTTATGCTCCTACTTTTGCCAAGTGGACTGCTTTTTCGTTGCCTTCTATCCCAGCGTGTCCTGGTATCCATTGAAGAGATAGTATGTTATTCTTGTCTAGATCGTTTAGCATATCTAGGCATTCACATATAATTCTGGAGCTGCTTGTTGCTGAGCTCAGAGCTTTTATGGCTGCTTGACTGCCTGAGAATGTGACAATCTCTTTCTTCCTAAAGTTTCTGTCGAGGTTGAACTGCGGACAACTTCCTATGGTGTTAATTTCCACCTGGGATATGTTCGGGCATTTTCACATTGCTCTAGCTCCGGTCCGCTCTTCAGTTATTTACTCGTCTGTATACCATTTTATGGTACTTTGCTGCAATGTGACAATGCAAGTGGTTTTCTATCTCCATTCTTCTCTACTTCTTATCATGATCGTGAAGTATTTTTCAAAATTATATCTTTTGACTATATCGTCCCAGGGGAGGCCAGGAAGTGGTATATGTTTTGTCAGGGATAACGATTCAATATTTCCAAGCCATTCTCCTTCATCGCTCCCTCTCTTGTGATTCTAGTCATTGCTTGTCTAGCTGCTCCTTCTACAACAATGTGTAGTGTGTCCACAATTGCATCGATTGCTGATGTTGGACAAGTTTTCATTGCGCCTATTATGCCTATGCATGTTGAGAGCTGATTTTATGACCTGGTTTTCCGTCTCTTTGAACCAGACAATCGACCCGTAAAGTAAGGTGGTTCTTACTATCATTGCGTAATCCATCGTAGGATTTCTGCAAGTTTTTCCTGCAAGGCTTCGACACACCATGAGGGCCCTCGTAGCCTTAGTTACAACTCCTTCACTGTCTTTGTTCCATTTGTTTGCAGTCCAGCGTTATGCCTAGATATCTGACTTCCGATGCCTGTGTAATATTGGTCCGTGTATTCGGATAACTTTCATTCTAGAGAGTTCTCACTGCCTAGAGAATGATACTCTGGTTCTTTTCGATGGGTTTATTTCCAGTCCCACTGTTTGTCACCATGTTTCCTTTCTTCTTCCTTTTTTCCTACCTTTTCCTTAAATTTCCACTCCAAGCCGTTTTCGAGAAAAAAAATATTTACATAAGAAATGCGTTTCGGACAATGACGACCACGACAATTGAAAATTTCAATTGTAATTGTAAAAATAATGACGCAATGTTTTGTTTCGTTACTTATTTTTGATACCACGCAATGTTCTTTATTTTCTTAAGCTATTCGACGAGAAAATTAGGACAATGATCTGGAAAAACATTACAACTTAACGGGAATACCGTGCGTTTTTCTTTGTAACACTAAGTTGCAGATAAGTCGTGACATATTAAGTCATCATTTTAAGTAACGTACATCAGCTCTGCATAAATCTCTTTGGGTAAAATGTTGTGTATATCTGTTTATGACCATGTTGAATATCCATATCGCATTAGCCGCTACTTAAAACATAATCATAAATGTCAGAATTTTAATATATAGGTTAAAAATCTTAAACATGTGTTATACTAACGTGTTCAGTCATTGAGTTAGTTTACTTTTGATATTTTAATCCGTTTTAGATAAACCTAGCGGACTTCAACATCACAACAATGTTCAGTCAATATAAAAGATTGTCATGATCACCACAGAATTAGAATATATCAATTTCCACTACTAAAACATCAAAAAAATATTTTTGTAATCATTATTCGTCTTTGTAAGCATTAATATATTTTATTTAATTGTTTATTTATTAATTATTTAAATCAAGTAACCCTTGATGGGTAATCTTGCAATATTATTTGTATCTTGTTAAGTCAGGCAGTGGCAACTGTCAACTGTCAACTTGGGTTATCAAGTCTCTATTGGCACATTATTCGACTAGGTCAACAAAGAACGTAAATAATTAAATAATGTGACAAAATGTAAGTTAATAATACTTATTAATTGTGTTAATAATAAAATAAATGTTTTCAAGTAAAACAAATGAGTTTGATTTTGTGAAACATTATTCGGAATATTATAGACCTTTCAAACGATCACTGAAACTTGGTGAAACAATATTCAGATTATTACAGACCTTTCAAACGATCACTTGATCCCGTTGCAAACCAATATAGACTTCTGATCATAATAATAATTATTATTATTGATTTAAACTTACGCTATATACAATAAACTTTTCTTTACTACTAACATGATAAATCACCATTATTTACTCCATTCCTCAAATGAGAAGTAACATTTCTCACGCTAGGTAAATAATAATATTTAAAAAAACCTAGGGCAATAATGAACGGAAACGGAAATGTCAAAATGTCAAACTTGTTAGTTTTGACAACTAGTTGTCATTTCGGATTATTTCAAAAATGAGTAGGAAATTATTAATTTAAAAATCTAATCAATTCAAATAATGATAAGGAATGTATCAGTGCTATTAGTAAAAAAATTATATACAGTATGACTCACTTTTCATGACTCCCCATAATATTCTTATTAATAATGCGATTTTGTCAAAATTTAGATGGAAAGAAGGTACTTTCTATGTATGGAGCTGTCAGGAGATTCTTAGCGTTTTTTGCTGAGTAACCACGGTTAACTACAAGTAATACTGAGGTAAGTGCCAAGCGGGCACCCCACCACAAATTGTACTGTCTGCTTCTGTCTTCGCCAAAATACCGTAGTTAGATCTTGCATTGCTAGAAAAGAATATAGATATTTTGCATATTTATTTGAAAATGATCAGTTTGATCAGTGCAGAACGTTTACTCATATTTTTAATGACAGAATGGTGGCCTCTGGAGATAAGCAAACTAATGGTATTTTTTCGATGAATATGTTCAGGATACTTTATGCTGCCCAAATCCCATTTGGGGCACATTTGTGTAGGAATTCCGATGCGTATGAGGCTTCTATAGAAGAATTTCATGAACGTATAATTTACAAACTTGTTCAGAATGGAAAAACAAACATTTCACATGTTTAACGTTTCAAAATTAATCCGCCATGACTCCATCAAACCTCGAGTACCACACCTCGTCACGTATGTAAGTTGTAGTAAGCCGTAGTTGAAAAATGATGATGTAATAGTGACGTCACGAAACTTCCCCTCACTTACCACAATTAAATTAATCCTCGTGAAAACAAAGTAGTATCCTGTAGTATGCCGTGGTTAATTGTAGTTAGCTCGCGAAAAAACGCTTCTTGTTACGATATCTGTCAGTTAGACAACTGAACTTCCAGGCTACTTGATATTTCGAACTATTTGAAAAATAAGTAGAAAATTACTAATATAAAAATCAAATCGTATCAAATATGGTAATATATCAGTGTTAGTAGTAAAAAAAAATCTATAAATACCTCTGTTGAGAAGGCCATTATTAACCTCGCACATTATATCCTGAGGCGCGTAAGAGTGCTCGGTAAATAATGGCTTACTTCTCAACCTAGATATATAATATACTATTTCCGTTACAAAATTCAGTATTAAAATCTAACTTGTGTAAAGAATATGGGAGTACTAGTTGATATCGGTTTTATTTTATTTTATCTTTTGCAAAAAAAGGTGTTGTACTCACAAGTGAAAGGGTTATAAAGGTGTGAACTCATTTCACTACTTATTTGTAAGTTACCATTTTTAGCGTGATTTTACTGAACCGATTTTGAAAAACTAAAAACTATTAAATAGAATATTTGATACCCTTTAAAATTAGATATCACTCGACCCCCTTTCCCATTTGAACTTTTTGACATTTGTGTTGGTGGGGGGAAAGGATAACTCTGCACGAGTAAATTTTGACACAAAAATGTGTCCACTAAAAATAGAAATTTACGTGTTTTAGGATTTTTTTATAAATATGAAAATAAAAGAATTATTTTAAGATTAATGTTACAAATGCGAAAAGTGCACTTTTCTAAACCTCTACACTCGGTACAAAATGGGAAACCAGTTGCCTAAATTGTACTACTAGGTTTCCTATATTGGACCATCACTGATATTTCCAAAAAAGCCTGAAATTTATCAAAACAAGCAAACAAAGTCATTTATTTACAAAAATAAAACACATAACATATCAAACAGCAAATAACTAAATATTCTTATGATCTAGTATAGCAAAGGAACAAGTTTATCATAACATTTTCTAAAATACGAAGGAAACACAGATAAAAACGAATTAGATTAGATGTTTAATCACACACGTATTTTTCTTTTATCATAAAGTTACCGCAAGATTAATATATCCAGACACCAAACCAATCTTCTACGCTGGTTTCAGTACAAATCTTGCAATAGGTACCAAGACTCTTCATTTGGTTTTGGATTTCTGGAACAAGTTGGAGTTTGGATATCAATTTTTACGTTATTACTTTTGGGCCACTGACCATATTTCTTCGGGTTTGCAGCCATCTGAAATAAAACCGGTATTTAAATACCTATTACCTAAATTGTACCGGTACAATATGGGCGACCTACCACTGGTCCAATATATGCAACTTTACACCTTAACAAAAATACAAAATATTTAGTATTTTATTTTAATATTCGGTAAAATAACTGCACCAAAAATAACGCTAAACAAACTACTTTAAGAAAAAAAAATACAAGCGTTCATTATTTAAAAGCAATTCTTTTACTTACCTTATAATAAAGCTGCAAAAACTTACACGAGATTAATGATTTTTCGGTTTCGGCTGCTTATAAACAAACGCGTGCACAACCGACCAACATGTCTTCTCGACTGAGCTGATGGGACTGATGGGAGACGCCACTAAAACTCACCGGATCCTGGCCTATCAGGTGATGGGTCCGCCCACCCCACATGACGTCACACTTTGACTTTAGAGGTTAGCGGTAAAAACAAAAACAACGTTTTTGTTTACATTTTGTCAAGATGTGTAATTTTAACGATTTCTCCATGAATTTGCATTATTTATGAATATTTTTAGATAGATACTTTCTATATAGAGACATATTTATTTAGTGTGTTCAAGTATTCTCCGATTTTAATTTTGTCCTTTGGACCACCTAATTAGTACTAATATTCTATTCTCATTTTCAATTTAATTGTACAAATAGGTCCTCCATTTCAATGTACCTCCGAAAAAATATTTTTTCTTATTTCGTGA
Source organism: Pissodes strobi (assembly GCA_016904865.1). Lineage (NCBI taxonomy): Eukaryota > Metazoa > Arthropoda > Insecta > Coleoptera > Curculionidae > Pissodes > Pissodes strobi. Next base: position 114,854 of record MU184521.1, read on the forward strand.
AAAATATTTCGTAATAAACGAACTCAGAATAAATAAAATTCCTAAAAATATAGTTCGTGTGCTGTTTACCGATACTAATATACATTCGCTGAAGAGTCATTTTAGCTGCCGAGGAAATTGAACAAGACGGACTAACCTGCATATTAAATCATCCGATCTCTCATAATAACACATTAAGTTTTGAAATGCTTATATTAAAATGTATGAACAAAGATGAAGTCCCCAGAGGCGTAACATGGGTGTTGCATGTTCGGGGCACCATTTCAGCTATCTGCTGCTGTATCGGATATCAATTACAAATTTCAAAATGTATCTATTTTAATATTGTAATATATTTTTAAAAAGTTAGTTTCGGTTAGTACTACCCAGAAATTTATAGAAAAATTCAGTTGAATTAAGCAAAGTACAACGACATAATTTGTACTGAAACATTGAAAAAGAGTAGTAGGATCTTGCCATTACCATGAGAAGTACTTAAAATGTTAAAATGTAAGCAATTTGAAGTTTGTTACTGATAGCCTGCTGTTTTTATTAAGAATCTTGCAATGTTTAAAATAAATGTCAACTTGTGACCCATCATCAAAAAGGAAATTTAAAGTACAATAAATATACAGTGCAATTTAAAATAAAAGAGGTTCGGTTTTTAATTAACAACAAAATTACAGAAGGTTACGGTGGACCTGGGTCGCCCGGTATAAATTGTTATAAGAATAACAGATCATATAAAATTAATTTTCTCTGTGGGTTTAAACTTTTGTCTTGTCTATAGTTAGAAATTACTTTCCAATAATTCGACATGTTCCCATCTTGCTGCAGTTGTGTGTGAAAATGCAAAATGTTTACATTTTGCTCAAGCGAACCTTTCAAAAGGACATAATGCACGAGTCTCTATCCATTAATATAAATCAAAATATAGTTCAGCTGTCACATTGCATTTTACGACGCTGGATTCTAGATCAAAAGGTGGAATTTATTTAACCCTTGTAATACCAAGCTCTTAACATTGATAATGTTTCTGTTATCCTAGTATATGGCCTCAAATCGTGAAAAAGTGCATCGTGTTAGTTTGTTTATTTAAACTTAAATTTGATTATAACGTATCGGTATCGGTTAAAATGACTAAACTAAATTGGAACCAACTGAAACTAACCGAAAGTTTATTGAACGGCTAACCAAAACTAACCAAAAGCACCAAAACAGGCTAAAACGTATCGAAATAGATTAAAAATATTGAAGTAAGTTAAAACTAAGCCAAATTAACCGAATTTTGGTGACTAACCAAAATTAACCAAAAAGATTAAATTTGATTATAACGTATCGGAGTACGTTCAAATGACTAAAATAAATTGGAACTAACTGAAACTAACGGAAAGTTGATTGAACCACTAACCAAAAGTAAGTAAAAATAATCAAAAGCACCAAAACGGGCCAAAACGAACCGAAACAGGTTAATAATATTACAGTAACGTTATGGCTAATTATATATTAATAAATTTTCTTATCTAAAAGTGAAGGGTAATTTTGTAGGTCTTCTTTATCTGCACCTTTTCTTATTTATTTTTGTTTTAATTATTATAATGTTTAATATTATTTTAAAAAATATCATAAGGTACACATTTTAAAAAAAATAAGCCTATATTTATAATTATAATTACATTGGTTATAATCCTTACACAAATGTCACAAAGAAATAGCAACTGTACACATTAAAATAAAATACCCAACCTAAAAAGACAAATAACAACAATTAAATGTGTCTTTACATCAATTAAAATGGATCTGGTTAAAATCAGTCTCATTAATAACACTGTTTAAGAAATCCTTCGTATCATAAATGGCGTTTTTTAAGAGATTTAAGAGATTTGAAATGTTTTTCTGGCAATTCGCTGACACCAGTCGGCAATTTATTAAAAAAGAGTGGCGCAAAATACAAGGTAGCACTGCAGGACTTGTTAAGCCTAAGAAACTCAATTCTAAGGTTATTTCTTGCTTGCTTGCTAGTGAAATGGTGGTGATTTTCTGAAATGCGTCCATAAGCGCCTGCATTGAGATAGGCATGAGGCACTCAAAGATATAACTGGCGAATGTCCTTTTTCTGAGCATGTCGGAAGTAGCTCTTGCGATATAAATACTTTATTTTTGCTGCGCAAAAATAAAATATGCTACTTTTTGTCCCACAATTTATCAGCCATCTGAAGAGTCGTCAAAAATTTATCAGTGGTAATTCCATCCCCTTTAAGATTTATTGCCATGTTTGCCTGAAATAAAAAACAATCCATAGCTGACATAATTGCATATCTAAACGGCTTACCTGAATACACATGCTGATAGTGTAGCTGTAATCTCATATTGCTCATATTCTAATCCTGTATATTCTAATCCTGTACCTTGCTGGTTTGCTTTTCATATAGATGCGAAATGGAGTCTTTCCCCAAAATGGGACGAGGCGCTCATCAACGCATATGTGAGTACTTGGAACTACGTAATGCTTATTTGCAATTTGATACCAGGTTATTAAATATGTCCCTTATTCGTGCAAGCTTGTCTACTAAGTTTCTTTTAGCTCTTCTCTCAAAATTATCAACTCAAACTTGATCCAAAACTGGTATGGATGTCTTGAGAGAGTAGGCGGTATCATAGGGCGAGAATATGCACTGTCACTAGTAAAAAGCATTTGAATTGTACCTTTAGTGCTCCCATCGTAATAAGCAGGTCTATAGTCTTCTATTTCTCTCTTGTTAGTTGGCACATATTTCCGTGTATGAACAGGTTTTATTATTGTAATCTTCAAAAAAATTGTTGTCTTTACGGCTGGTCTCAGTGACTATGATGTAGAATAAATCCGCAGAAAAACATTATAAATGCGTCCTTGATTGCAGATAGGCTCTGAAGTTTTAAATGTAAGTCCTGGAGTAATCAAAATCTTATTTACCTGTGAACGTCGGATGTGCTTAGTTGTTGGTACTTTAGACTAATGGGTACCTTCTTTGGCCATATACAATGGGATACCTGTTTCAGTCATCTCTGCCTCACTGACTTTCTCATTACTATTAGCATAACTTTGATCATCCACTTCTTCTTAGTTCGAGACATAGTCGTTACTCTAGGCATCACTTGCGACACCTTCTTGTATGGTTTCATAATCTGGATTATCAACATTTCCTCTTCTGTTGCGAATTCTAAAATTACTAATATCAAGCAGAATAGAAAACCACGTGGCGCGCTAGAAAATATCACATAGATCCCATATGGAAGCTAATACACACGATGCTGGCAACAGGGGCAACAGGCAGCTAGCCATACAAAACGTTGCCCGGACCACAACACAGGGCTTCAGAGTTGCGCGCGCATCACATTGTTGACAAACACATGGGTTGTTTCTGCTAACATTTGTATTTTTGAATTTTCACTTCATGCAATGTCCTCCGCTCGCTCCGGGGAGCAACCAAACAAAACTAACCCAAACTAACCCAAATTAAAAAAAGAAACAATTGAAAAAAAATAAACATCGACAGGAATCGAACCCGGCCGCCGTATCACAAGCACAGCATCTGACCATGGCCACTGCGCTATGAGACTTGTTGAAAGCAATTCGCTGGACCATAAAGATATGGTCTTTGTCAACAATGTGACGGGCGCGCAACTCTGAAGCCCTGTGATGTGGTCCGGGCAACGCCTTCTGCAAGCCAGCAGATCGTCGAAAATAAATACCCACAGCAGGCTTGGTATAAGGGTTTTAACCAATATAGTGCTCTGCGTTTTAATTTAAATTCTTAACTCGTTGAAATTATACCAGGGGTATAGGAAATTAGTTTTATCAGAGTGGTGAACGTCTTGCGCGTGCACTGATGGGCTACGGAGACGTAACAAAACCTTACTTACAAATATTTTCTGGAAGACGGCTTGGAATGAAAATTTGAGATACGACACATTTTTGTGCGACACTTGGGAGCTACCGACGTTGTTGTCTCTGTTTATTATGTCACGCGTGAGTTTTTAAAAAATTCGCTTTAATATAATATGATATCTCTCTAAAAAATTAAACAATTTTGATGAAATTTTCTGGAGACGTTCCTTTTGACAATCTTCCAAACGGTAATGAAATTGGAAAAATTCTTTTTGAACAGATATATTTTTGAAAAAGGGATCACTTTGGGCTGTTCTAGCGTCGGAAAATTCGCAATGATTACATTATCGAAAATTATCAGGAAAAATGTGAAAACATCAATTTCTAAATAAAAAAAAGCTTTCAAAAAATTATTTTTTTATAGAAAAGCCAATTACTTGACGAGAATCTACGTCAAACACCGAACAAGAAATCATTCTTGAAATCACGATTCCTTTTATACAGGGTGTAGTAATTGAATTTAAAGTTTACGCCACTTCGAGTTTTCTGGTGGGGCAATAAACTTTATTTTATGATACGATTATAAGAATAACGTGTATGGTTCTCGACGAGAGGCCATTAGTTTCTCAGTGTAGTTTTTACATTTTTGTTAACGATTCATGTTCATTTTTTGAATATGTTAACGCAAAAAAGGAAAAGGTAATCTTTTTGGTCAGTGAATTAGCAGTGCAAAATTGTTTTTTTAGATAATTTTTTGGAGTGTAAGCAGATATACTAAAATTGTCACTGTAGAAAACCTCCGACTTTTTACCGGTTTTGTGAACAGTTTTAGAACTTTATTTGCAGACAGACAATTTTATTTAAAATTTCTTTTTGTCCTTTAATCATTTCCGCTATCAGTCAATTTTCGGGACGAAAACATGATTGACTTTACAGTAAGTGTTGCAGGAACAAATTGGGAATGTTTTTTTTTAATTCCATGAGGAAGAATTAAAAGCAAATTTAATAATTATAAACTTCTAGTAATTTTGAAAATTATCTCCGTTAACAAAAGAACAAAGATTAATGCGACTTAAAAAGTTTAAATGTTTTTGTATCAATTCCGCATAGTTCTTTAATTTTGAATTCTTCCCCACAATCTCTCTTCATTATTAATCGGTTTGGAGTATATCATCGATTTTAAACACCCCCATAAAAAATAATCCAACGGAGTCATATCCGGTGAGTGTAGTGGCCAGTTTACAGCAGCGTCATTTCCTCTACCGATCCATCTGTTTGGATACTCTTGATGCAAATAATTGCGGATATTTAAAGTAAGATGTAGTGAAGCACCGTTATGCATAAACCACATAACTCGTCGAAGTTGTAATGGCAAATCGTCTAATAAATCTGGCAGCGTATTTTGTAAATGTTGCAGATTTTCATTAGTATAAATATGTTCGTTGTGTAAGTTGGTTACACCACTACATAAAACATGCTTCGGCAGTAAATAAAATTTGCATAGCAAAATTCACATTCTGTTCATTTGTTCGGTAATGAATCGACAGAAGCCCAATCGTTGATCGAGATCCGGAGGTAAAAGTTCTTGTACCTTTTGGATATGGTATGGACGAAGCTGCTGTTCCTTTAATGTTATATGAACTCCTACCTCTAAACCTAAGCATCTGGTGCTTAATTTAGGATCCTCAGCGATTTTTTCCTAAATTTGTGTCTCAACCTTAGGAGTCCTTATGGCACGTGGGTGTCCATAACTGGCAGTTACAGGAGTGAAACTATCGGTTTCGCGAAGGCGTCTCTCAATAGCAGCAAATGTTTGATGGTTTGGTATGTGCCGATTTGGAAATCTTTCTCTGTATACCCTAACACTTTAGAGGCCATTATTTATTTATTTTCGCATAGGCCAATTCCCACTGAAACATTTGCTGTAAACCAAAGTAAAGAATTTTTTTTCTGCCGAAATTATTATACTTATATAGTTTAAATTCTTAAAATACCAAAAATGTTAAAATTAAACAGTCTTGTCCGCAAAAAAAATCCAATAACGGTTCAACAAATAGGTAAAAAATAGTAGGTTTTTTGTATGTGACAATATTAGAACATTTACATTCATTCCAAAAATTTAAGTAAAAAAGTATCTATTTTGCACTGCTACTTCACTGACCAAATTTCATCCTCTAAGATGGCAGCCAAATTTTTATATTCAAAATAGATAGAGTATTCCGGTGATGGGGCATCGAACACTAAAAACCAAAACATCTCGAAAACGACTCGCTTTAGCGGATTTTAACAAGAGTACCTTTTTTGCCCAAAAATGTACAAAAATTAATTTCCTTGACAAAAAATGTAAAAAAAGCTGCACTTACTGAGAAAAAGTTATGGCATTTTAAACCATCAGAAGTGTATTGTAAAGCTGCCTCTAGCGACACAGTGAAAAGGTGTCCATATTCGAGTTTCGCATACCAAAAAAATTCCGAGGTACCAATTCTTAAGTAATACGTAAAAAATGTTCATAAATTTAAAAAAAAATCGATTTTGATTTTTTAAATTTACCACCCCGTATCTCAGAAACGGAATAGTTTCGGACAGGTAAGTTGCTTTACATCGGCTTATTTTTACCTGCGGAATATGTGGTAAGATTTTGCACAGACCTGTTAGAGACACCTTGTATATGGATGAGTCAAATTGATTTGAATCGATTGTTTCTATTAAATATGAAGACATAAAAACATGAAAAGGTCAAAATATAAGAAGGTAATAAATAGATTTGTAGGATTTAGTTTAATATACCATTCATCGAAATAATTAAAATCATCGAAGATAAAAAAGATTCAACCATTAAACTTTCCGACAAAGCATATATAGTGGCAGAACATAAAAATAACGTTACATTAATTACTTATATACATAAGGCATTGCAGTGTATAATCTAGAATTTTGCAGAAATGTTAACTGCCTCATATTTCGCCAAATACAGCCTATCATCTTCGTTATAGCTTTGTATTTATTGCTGAGGATTCCAATATGTCTTTGAAAGTAGCACTCTTAAATCGTCTTAATATATTCCAAGAAATATATACTGTTTTTGTAATGTCATCTTCATTAAGTACGGTTATAATTGAACAAAAAATAGTTGAAAAGCATCGTGCAATACTGCTAATAGTCGGAAAGGTATTTAAACTGTTTATGTATAAGCATAAAACTACTGAATATGTTGTGTGCATAATAATTAATTTGGTTAAGAATTGCGGAGATATATGAAATAAGACCAACACATTATAAATGATTTACTAGTCGTAAGAGGAAGTAACTAGGGTCACATAAGTATGCATCAATTTATTATTGTAGTATTAGTCAGTTATTCTACGGCGTCAACCTAAAATAATATATGATGAAGACAAATTTGAATTATAAGGTAAAATATTGATTTAAATATAAATCAATATTTAAATGTCATGCTAAGAAAAATTAAATTAATGCAATATGGAAGACAAAGGGATCAGACAATTATTTCGTAATGTTGCATAATAATTACCTATTAGTCAACGATAATATTTGGTATAACCTGTGAGATTAAAATATATAGACTTCAAGTAAAACTTGACGAATGGCTTATATTTTCAACATTAGCCAACTGAAAGAAGGCAAAATCTAGAAATCTCATATAGAGTGTTTAAAACTTAAATATAAACAAAAATCGAAAAACAAATATATTATCATCGGAACTTTTGGTTTGAGAAACATATCGGGATACGACGGACGTGCCCCGTTTTATGCAGCCGTCTTTCAGTTTTTTTCAAATATAGCGTAATAAAAATTTCTAGTCTGTCCTCGAAAACTCACGAATTAAAAATAGACCAAAACACCAAGTAAAGTGCGGTTTTCATGAAAGAAAGCAGCTCTAAAAATATCGAATATTGCAATTAGATAAAATAAGTTTCCATTTTTTATGTCAGTTCAGTTAGAAAAAATACGCAGCAATCCAATGCTATGCAAGGAAAATAAACATACTTTATCTCTGCTGAAATAACAATAATAAATCGTTAAAAGCAGACATGCATTAAAAGAAAACAAATTAGATAAAATACTCTGAAGAT
>MU184521.1:132794-203908 GCA_016904865.1 Pissodes strobi
CAGACATGCATTAAAAGAAAACAAATTAGATAAAATACTCTGAAGATCACCTAGAGATCAATACGCCACCGTGTCTTGGCACAGAAACAGATGTACGACGTTGTCCTGCCGTAATCTAGAATAGACTTTGCCATTACATATGTTTTAATTAGCAGGATAGATGGTAGTGCCTTCGCGATTTGTTGAGCCATCCTGCTGCCAACCGCGTCGCATCGTTCCGAGAGGCGAACTTAAAGGTTCGATGCGGATTTAAAATTTTTCTGCTTGTTAAGCGCATTTTGTATTTTCGTTGGCTAGGACCAAAAAAATATTAGTGGTGATGTTAAACTGTGTCATAATGTCATAGAGGTTCAATTTCTTGAAAATATGATGTTTTTCACCAACTTGAATCCGTAATCAAATGTTGATTTTTGTTGCATCGATGAATTGTATAAGAATTAAATAGCTCAAGTTGGTGTCAAATCAATTACTAAAAATGTATAGAATATTATGTGTATTAATATAAAGAAAAGTAGATGTGTAAGATTAAGCACTTTTTTTTTAAATGCCATTACGTTTTCATATAAATTTTGTCATCATATATTTTTTTGAATCTCAACATATATTATTGTAAAAAAAAATTCACAACAATGTGATATAATTAGACAACTTGTAACTATAATTTGAGTCACTCAGCGCCATAGTGATCCAACTGCAAGTTTTTACTTTTTAATATTTCCTGTGCAACGCGTGCTTATTTTTCACATTTTTAAACCCATAGTGGGCCAAATAAGTTTGTTTAACTAACAAACAGTTGGCGCGAGTGAAACATTTCGGCCAATTTCAGTTTTTGACCTAATTTCAAATTCATACTGGCCTATCTAGTAGTTGGGCCATTATTATTTCAAATTAGGTTGTTTACTTTGACAACGTTCGGAAAGTAGTTGATAATACAATACTGTGAGGTAGGTAGCATTTCTTCAAATAGCAGGAATGTTCTCTGCATATATAATATTCGACTAATTAGTTTTAGGCATATTATTTTTTATTTGTTTATTATTTTCTAGCGGCATAATACATAACCTAAAATCTTTGGTAGTGTTTAGAGATTCGCAACCGGCCTTAAAAATAAAGTGACTTTACAAAAAGTTTTAATTATTTAGATGCTAATATAATGTGTATTTAGGTATTCTTAAACTGCAATGTCCGATAAAATGTCTGACAGTTCTGGTCCTCGTGAGCCAAGCGAGTTTGAGGATTTGGGATCTGAATATCTGCCCAGCGATTCCAGTGATAATGAGGCTTCTACAAGTGCAATTTCTGACCATGTCGACACACTAAGAAAAAAAACCGTACACGAAACGAAAACAATTGGGACAAGAGCACTAGGAAATGTAAGGGAAATTCGGGAAATGAATATATAAATGTTCGCAATATCATACCGTTTGATGGTGAATGCCAATATTATCATAAATGCCATACATTAATATCAATTGAGCAACGTAAGCGTATATTTGAAAATTTTTACTATCTAGCAAATTTTGATCTACAAACCGCCTATATGAATACTCAAGTAAAAGTAGTTAGCAAGGGAAGATTCACACATGCAGTTAATCAAAACAAGCGTAACAAAACAATAATATAGCGGGCGACCTGGCAAAACCTCCTATCTGCCATTTTTACTGAAAATGAGTTATTACCATTTTTGCATTGTACTAGTCCATGCGCATGTTTTGTAAAGTTATTCTATAGCTCAAACAATCTCCAGCATCTTATATCTCGGTATTTCAATTTCTCCCACCAGAAATGCAACCCGTCGCGTCATGCAAATTCTCCTATTCTTTACTAGGTGTATACTCAGTAACACGATGCTGTTCGAGTCGGCTACACGTGCATTGTTTTTGTGATCTTCTTGTGAAAAACAGTACGTTTTAATATTTTTAGACAAATTCATGTTTTATTTGGTATAAATGATTTACTACCCTTGTTACATTTAAAATATAGGATTTTATGCCTCTTTCAACATAGGTTTATTTTTTCTTTCAGATAGGAGATTTTGCAGCCGCATTGAAAGCCTTATAGGAGATTTTGTGTCATGTCATCCAGAGCCAAAAGAAATGTCGTCTAGGGAACAGCAAGGAGAACATAATAATATTGTCCCATTTGATATTAACAATATACCTGTAATCACCGAAGATGAATATTTATTACAGACACAAACAAGGTGTTTAGTCCTCGAAAACCATCTACTTAGTGACAAGAACCAAACGAACAATTGAAGATCTCATAATATAAAAGACTGCATATGTACCTGACACCTCTTTAGAACAATTTACTGTGATGGATGCTAATAATATAACTGATCTCGAAGGCTGCCTTGTAACGGAAAGCAACACCATTGAGTTGGATATGGATTCCTTTAAAGACTGCATAGATAGTAATATTTTAATAAACGCGGATGATCCCAGTATAAGTCACACCCAACTAAACGTATAAACATTTCGTCTGCTTCAGAATACGAATCTATATGTGAAAATTCTATTTCATATAATACGGACTTAGTTGATTTGATTCTCTACCTACTACAAATAATGAAGTATTATTGCAGTGCAATGTTCCAACTAATATTCAACCTTTAGTACCCTACGAGTTCTCAAGTAACGAAGAAAATGGAAATAGCAGTAAGAAAGAGAAAGAAAAAGGCGGACGAAAATGATTGGACCCGAATTAAAAACAAAAAACTACGACCGGAAGGCAAAGCATACCTGGGGTTTAAGAAAGAAGGAGGTAAAATTAAGCAAAACTTCCAACGCTTGGGAAGATCGTTAAAGCCAGCCTATAGTTAATCGATATGTAAAAGTTCTAAGAAAAGATTTTGATCACGATTTAGTGACGAATGCAGGCAAAAGATTTTTAAGAAATTTTGGGAAGAAACAAACTGGGAACAACGAAAAACTTTTGTATCTTCTCACGTATTAAAAAAGAATGTTGCAAGAACATCAAGTGAAAGCTCTAGAAGACAGGGAATCTTTGTGTACTTTTTGAATAACGGAGAAGAAAAACTTCAAGTATGCCGCACAATGTTTATAAACACGATTAATATAGGCTGCAAAACTGTGCAAGAATGGGTAAATAAAAGCTCGTACGGTATGGCAGCAAAATCTTGCGTAAAAAATTGCATAAAAACTCGTTTTGTGGAAGGGTATCAACAGCTAAATACTTTCTTTCAACAACTGCCAAAATTACTCGCACATTACTGTTGTAATTTTACTGTATAAAATGTGGCCACTCGCCATGTTACTATTGAGTGGGACTCGGTTCATAGCACCATAGAAAGAAAATTACGTCATCGCGAAATACATTTACCAAGCGATTATGCTTCGGTTACTAAAGAATCGAGATTAAATCCAAAACCCTACAATGTACAAATTTTGGACTACACATTTTTCAAAAACTTTTCTGATTCCAAGTTTCTTCCATATTCTTCAATACGTCCTGGTGAAAAGACCAATGATCCTGTCGTGAATGATATTAAATGTATAAAGTATACACCCAATGGAAACATTCAGGTGAAGTTAGACTACGAGAGTGACTATGTTGATCTGCCTGTAAGACCAAAGATTTTGGACTCAATAAATGACTATCCAAGATTTTTCAAAAGTCGATGCAAAATTAAAAAAGAAAAATGAATTTATCCTATTCTGCAAAGAGTGCAAGGCAATAACTCCCATTATTTATTTTATCAATGGCAATATCTCCTATCTGACATAGATTTTTATGTAAAAACTATAATCTACAAAAACTTTTTAATCATAACAAAACAAAATAGTCCTAATGCACATTTAAAGAAAAATAATAGCAAAACATTCTTTTAAGAGTCGCAATGAAGTTTTTTGTGCGACCTGTTAAGTTTGTCAATTGTGAGATAGGAGGTTTTGTCAGGTCGCCCGCGATATATACATTGCCTGCTGACTCGGGAAATATGATCAATGTGTGTAAAACCTTTTTTAAGCATTCGTTGAAAGTTTCGGATGGTAGATAATGCCCTACATTAATAAATCAGACCACTGATACTTTGCAAACACCTTGCAAAAAATAAAACCAGTAGTGATAGTCTGGAAAATGTAAAGTTATTTATTAATAAATTTGCGAGGTACACTTCTCACTATAGCCGATCAAAGAATCCAAATCGAGAATTTCTTTCACCAGACTTGAACCATACGAAGTTATACAACCCGTATGTATCAAAGTTTATGTTCAGGAAGATATTTAATGAAAAATTCCATCTTCGTTTTCGTTACCCTGCCACGGACAGATGTAAGAAATGCGATAATTTTAATATACAGCTGAAAAATGTAGCTGGGGAAGAGAAGAAAAAAATAGTAGTTGAAAAAGAAAAACATTTGCGAATGGCAGAGGCCTCTCGTAAAAGAATAAAAGATGATCCAGACATAAATCCAGATACCACAACTTATATTGCATTTAACCTAATGAAACATTACCAACACCGAACATTTCGACGGATGTTGCATATTATAAGGGGCAACTCTGAACATACTGCCTGGGCATTCACAACTTAAAAACCAAAAAGTGCATAATATGTACGTATGGCAAGAAGGAATAGCCTCCCGTGGACCTAAGGAAATTGGCTCCTATCAGATGCACTACATCAAGAACTTTGTGACAACACCTAATCTTGTCATGTATAGTGACCAGTGCGGAGATCAAATTAAGGAATATTAAGATGACAGCAATCTGCATGTATATTGTAGCATGCAGTGATTTTTATCCAAAGGTAATCGATCATAAGTTTTTAACGTCAAGGCACTCTTACTTGCTCTGTGATAGGGATTTCGGGACTATAGAAAAACCAAAAACGATTTGTCAGTAAAATTTATGTTCCAATGGATTGGATTAAAGTAATTCCATCTGCACGAAAATCTAACAAGTTTGAGATTATAAACATGGAAAATGGCGATTTTAGAAGTACAAAAAATTTAGAAATCCTGATTGCCAATGGAAAAAAAGGGGACGGAGCAGTAAAAGTAAAAGTGGAATGGCTAAGAATCCAGTGGTTAAGTTACAAGGCTGATTCACTATATACTTTAAGTACTCAAACATTGACGCAGCTCTGTTTAATAATATGAACGTAGCCAAGAGAGGAACAGACCATGAAAAAATTCAAGAAAATTTACAGCTTCAACTTCTATACCCCATTGATAAGCTGAAGTTCAAGGATCTTCAAGCACTCCTTCTCTAGGTGCCACAATTTTTTATGAGTTTTATCAAAATTTGGCTATCAACAATACGGCACACGATGACGATTCCATGGAGGACTAGTAACGGCCCAACTCAAAATGCATTTGTTTTTAAAATTTTTTATTGTTGCAATAATGGCCCAACTATTTTTTCTCTTGTCAAAACTTGTATTTTTTAACAGAGTTGGTTGATTTTTATTTAACATGTTTTTATAATTTATTTTCATCTAGTAAACCAAATAAAAACTAGTTAGTTATTGAAAAACTTAACTTTGTTTCTATTGCATTTTTCAAATTGCACTTTACTCAAAAATGTGTTTTTGTACTTGGGCCACTTTGGTGCTAACCGACTCCTTTGCTAAAGCCTAATATCGGTAATAGCAATATGTCAAAGTTATTTATTCTTCAAGAATCATATTGTTTCTCACTGTTTGTTTTCTGTATATTTTCTAACTATCCAATCAATAGTAAAATGGAATACTATTTTACCTAGTGGTCTCCATTTTAGTCACATTAGTAGTAAACGTGTCGTGAATAAATGTGTGAATTGCCTGCTTCTTAAGCACCCGATTTTCTAAGAAACCAGTCTTTCTATGTCGCTTTAAAAATCTTGATCAACCGCGGATAATTTAAAAAATTCTGTCTCAACAACTGCAATCAAATCGCGACGTTTCGTAGGTTTACGAATAGTCTGACCGCTTCGCCCCACTTTCAATACACTTAGCCCATAGAATAGTAAAAAAAATACAATATGATTTTAGATATAGATAAGTCTGTGATGGACAAAGTTCTTGATCTGGATTTAGCTTTGTAAAACAAGTAATTCAAAACCCTGTAATAGTAATTACTCGAAAAATTAAAACAAGTATACAATTTTGGCTTCGTTTAACAGAAATATAAAAGCCTTTAAAAAGATGCAACCGGGGGCGACACTGAATATGATGAGTTAAAAAGCAAAAATGTGTTTTGTGTTGTAATTCAAATAGTTGTTAAAAGCAGAGTTTAAAAAAGTAAAAATACAAACACGAGTGTTAATAATATATTTAACTAAATATTTTATTTAATTAAAGAAATGCATTTTTAACATTAATATTAAACATTATCATATTTAATAATTAAGTCAAATAATAATGTAAATTAAAAAAAATAAAATAAAATTAAAAAAAGTGCTGATATGAAGACCCAAAAAGTTAATTTCCACTTGTAGTTTTAGTTAGTTTGGGTTAGTTTTAGTCATTTGTCAATGTTAATATTTTTAATTAACTTTAGTTGGCCGCCAAAATTCGGTTAAATTAAGTTAATTTCAACTTCTTTTAATTTGTTCTGGTTGCTTCAGCACTTTTTGGTGTTGTTTGTTACTTTTGGTTACTTTTAGTTAGTCGTTCAATCAACTTCCGGCTAATTTCAGTTAATTTTAATTTATTTTAGTCATTGGAACAATTCCGACAAGTTATAACCAATTTTAGTATTTTTGGTTAGCTTTGTTAGTGGCTAAAATTCGGTTAATTTGGATTAGTTTTAACTTACTTCAATATTTTTAATCTGTTCCGATAAGTTTCGTGCTTTTAGTTACTTTTGGTTAGTTATGGTTAATCGTTCAATCAACTTTCAGTTAGTTTCAGTTTTAATTTATTTTAGTCATTTGAACCGGTTCCGATACGTTATAATCAAATTTTAGTTTTTGGTTAGTTCTGTTAAAACCCAGTCAAAACGCTCTTTCTTCATCATCGTAAAGTTTTTATTACTTCAGTAACATAAACAAAGATAAGGCGTCCGCATAAGCAAACACTCATCTCTCACGCGTAAGGTATCATGTGGCATATGCTATGCAGCATGCACTCTTTCACGATTTGAGGCCCTATACTAGGATAACCGAAATATTTTCAATGTTAAAATTTTAGAGAAAAAAATAAAACCTTAAATTTTTTGATCTAGAAATCGATGGTTTTTACATTTTCCCGGAAAAATTAATTTTTCCGACATTTTCAAAACAGAGAAGCATTTAGAGATTTTCCCCTTCCCCTCCTAGAAATTCCCTATCAAGCTGTTGTCTCAGTTTTTTCGATCCTTGTGGACTTTCTCGGTGCTAGAACGCACAGTGGAACGAGGAACGACTAAATATCTTTTAAGGACATAAACCACATATGCCCAGTAATGAAGTTGAGAAAATATGACAATAGTCTCACGTTAAATCTTGTTTATTTCCATAAAGGGACTTAACAGTTTTTCTGCTTAGATATTGTTATACAAACTAGCTCTTCATCAACCACCTATTTTAAAAATAGTGGAATTAATTTGCATATCTTTAAATAGAGAAAAATAATAGTAATATTGAATTGGAACATGTGCATAAGCATTTCTCTATATAACTCAGTGACTTTTTTGTACATAAGAGTTAAAAAATAGTAATTATAAATTAATCTAGATCTTTTTTTGTGTAGTATACCTACAATTATTTCGAAATACATCGTGATCAATTTTGTAGATATTTTTGGCAAATGATGAAAAATTAACACTTTGGTCCTAAATAATTTTTTTTTTCAGATGTACGTGCTAAACGGATGCTGGAAATGGTAAAAACAACACAAAAGGGATATTTACAACTTTGAAGAAAATAGACCTATTAATGAGTTTATCGATTTGAATGAAAACGTAAACCTGAATGCAGATAATGACTCCACGATAATTCAATCTACCGTGGTATCGAACAAATCCAGTAATAATCTTGAAGTAACTAAAAATGTCGAATTAATTGTTGTGAATTTACTGCCTGCTTCCGTTTCATTAAATAATGATATTATAATAGAGATTCCTTGTCAAGATCAACCAGCAGATAGCGCGGATGACTTAAACTAATTGAACCAGAACCAGATGTTTGAAGAACCCAATAGAAACGAAAATGCCGCGATGCAAATGTGCTGAATTCAACAACCCTGAGGAACAAGAAGAGGGGCAAGAGCAGTCCCAAATTCCTACTAGAGAATCAGCGATATCCGGACTATCTAACGACCGCGCAGTCAATACTAATAAACACTGATAAAATTTCATCTTCGGATGAACTTATAAGAAAAAGTAAAAAACGGAAAAAAGGTTTCCAAGTTCAGGAGTCAACATGGTATAGCCAGAAAAATAAAATTAAGAGAAAGTAGTAAACCTTATTTTGGTAGAGTGAAACAAGATGAAAAGTGGACCTATGATAATCCTAAAGAGGGTTATGAAACCAAAATGCAAATGTGTGCACCGGAACCGAAAGAAACGAGACGAAAAGAAGACAAACCTTAATATTGGGCCATGTTCCTTAATATTGCCGTGATTGGTCGCTGGACAAACCTTAACTGGAAAAGTTCTTATGGAACACGTGCTCCAAGTATACTACACAAATGGACCAATCCACGGGATTGCCGGTCAACATCTAAAAAAAATCTTTCGACTGAATGGCAGTCTTGGCAAAGTATTTAACGAATTTTATATCAAAGACTGGTGCACATCAAATAAAGAAGAGCCCATTTCGATAGCATCGTTCCTTAAAACCTGCGATGAACAAAACTTTGCACTTTTCCGCCCTAAAAAGGATGAATATGAAAAGTGCGTTAGCTACAGGACTGGACAGAGGAAGAAGAATCTAATAGGCACATACACGAGAGAATAGAAGCCAGAGAAGAAATGGAGGGAGATAAAAAATCAAAAAAATACGTGCCACAGAGATTTGCAAGTTATGTTGACGATTGTGTTGTGCTTTCACATTGTACTACAAAACTAAGCTCCAATTACACAATCTGCAATTCTATAACTTTCTATAACATCGAAATTCCGATGTTCATTGTTTTATTTGGAACGAATGTGAAGGACGTCTTGGTTCTGGGGAATTCGCAGGTATTTGGACATATTTTATAGTAGATTTTGCCAGTATTCCTCATCCTGTAGAAGGGACTTATGAAAAAACATCATTATAATGTATACCAATGGTTATTGGTACCAAAACAGAAATGATGTTTTGTCCAAAGTTCTATTGAATGTAGTAATCACACATACTATAATAATAGAGCAAAAATACCTTGAACACATACACAGATGGAAGTTGCTTCTGTTCACGCAACCATCGAAGAAAAACTCAAAGATAAAGTCATTAGTCTACTAGCAGATTATTTATAAATATCTCTAAAGACAAGGAAAAAATTTGCTCCCTACCAAGGAAGATATTTAACGCATGATTTTAAACAAAATCTTGCCTCAATTCAGCTTGATAAAACAATTCGTCCAGGAAGAGGTAAAGGTGATTTGAGAGTGACAGATGATAGTGCTTTTAGGTACACACCTGAATATGGAATTTATTACAAAGCAAGTTTTGTTGATCAATGGAATTGTTTTCCTCAACGGAAGAACAACAAAATCAACTCACTTTCTTGAAACCAACTGAAGCGACTATACCTGGAAAGACTTAAAATCGCTGCCAAGCAATGAAGAAGACCTTGCAGGTAGAATACCATAAATTTTATGATGATCTTCCCCATGAATAGCGTTATTATTGTTGTACCGTACTTTTTCTATTTAGAATTTAGAACATCAAAAAAATTGCTGGGAAATCGTTTTTGCCCCTCCTGTAAAGTTGGGTAAAATGGATTTAGTAGGTTAATACTTTAAGGTTAAGGTATATACAATATCTCATGTATTAAAAAATTACCTGTTCGTATGGAAAAGGAAAAACTAATGTGACTGGTTGAAAAACATCCAGTTCTCGTTTCACTGTTGAACGATTCAAAAATTCTCGATATCGAATTAGGTAATGTATAAAAATTCTACTGGGTTCGCCAATTATTGTAACCTGTCACTTAACATATCTTGCAGATAACGAATAGAAAATCAGGATTAGATGAAAAAACTGAGTTGTTCAAGCACGGTATAATTTCATGGTTCAGTTCAGTTTAGGAATAAGTGAGCAAGTCACATGTTGACCACGCCTGATTAGCTCGTTGCCCCGCGTGTTATTGTCTAGTAGTTTTTAACATGTTTTGGCACAGGCACTTGAGAATTATCTTTGTTTTTGTGTGTTATCGCCATTATAATAAAATGTGCTTTTGGAGAGAATTTCGTAGTATCTATCTCATTGCAACATGCAACATTACAGCAGACTGATATTGAAAGAGATGACGCTGGCGTTAGTTCCAAAATAATTATTTGGCAGAAAGTTTAGATTTTGACGTTTGATACCTGTAAATCTTATATGATCTAAAGCTTTTGTAATATTTAGATTTATTACTAGGCATAAAGCCCATTTTTTGCTCTTACTTTTTTCAATAAAAAATTACCAACATAATATGTACTCTACCTATTTCAGTTATATTTAACAAAACTTTTAATCAAAGCTTGGCATGTCAGAGCTCTTAACATACAAAGCTCGACATGTCGATAATTAAATCCTCATTGATACAAAATAAGCTCTATTAGATTTTTGGGTATTAAGTTTCTAGGACCTAATGCACAGAATATTATCATGTTTTAGGTTTTGTATTTCTCTGGCTAAAAATAGCACTTCATTCGGTTTTTCGCGATTTCTGTAATATTGAATTTGTCATGTTTTGCTTTTAGACGGTGTTATGGCCACTTTCATGTAAAGAACTATTCTGGTGAGACCAAACGTCACGCAAAATGTTCGTACATTAATTTATGTATTGCGTTATAAGTGCGTAAAGCTGTATTATATATTTATAGGTATGGACTGTAGAGTTGACAGTTGGGCGAAGGCAACACTAAATTTTCTATCATGCATATATCAATGTTTTTTTAAACATTGAAATTAGGGTAGTAAAATTTTAAAAAATACCCTATAAACATTAAAAAAATTACATAAACTCAACTTAAACTTTACTTCAGCATACCAAAATAAACATCAAAGGTCCCAACTAAATTATTTATAATAATAAATATATTCTCGGAGATAACTTGCACAAAGGAAAATTAATTAGGGCCCAAACCTAATTAAGATAATCGTATCGCACCTAAAATAATGATAAGATTCTCTAAAATAAGTATCACCTAAATTATAAGATTATTAGGTCTTAATCGTTTTTTTTAGATCATCAATACTGCCTAGTTGCTATTTTTGAAATATTTCCAACTAAAATCTGAATTTTTAAGGTTCTGACTAAATACCGATAAAGACAGAACACCTAAAATAATAAACTTATTATAAATTAATCGCATGGCAGCATAACATCAGTGGATAAATAAACAGTTAAAAAAATAAATGAAGTAACTTAACCTGTGAAGAGAAAATCTGATCAATGAAGATCTACAGGGGCAATCGAAGTGAGCTCAATTCGGTAAACTGCATATGGACGAAATCCTAAAGTGGTAGTTATATAAGACGGTATACTGCCATAAGGCTTACAGCAATTTACAATTTGTGTGTAGTATTTATATTAAAATATCTTCTTCTCAATGTGCCCTATCATCAGTGAACGTAGGCGATCAGTCTGGCCCATCTGATTTTATTCACAGCAGATCGAAATAATTCTATTGATGTCAGACCTGTCCATTGTCGCAAGCCATGATATTCGACGTCTTCCTTGCGATCTTTTTCCATCGAATTTACCCTGCATTATAATTTGAAGCAGCTTGTACATTGATGGGCTTTGATGTCGTTTTTACTGACTCATAATTTTAGTTATTGATATATTCATCCGCATGTTAAATTCTTGACATATGTCGATCACTCTATCGATCAGTCTTTGAAGTCCTTCAGTGCTGTCAGCAATCAATACGGTGTCATCCGCATATCTCAAATTTTTGACATTTTCTGCGTTATCAAGATGCCATCCTGTTCATCTTGCTGTGCCTCTCTGAAAAGTCTTTCTGAATATACATTAAACAATAGAGGAGACAGTACACAGCCCTGTCTGACACCTTGCTTCACGGAAAATTCCGTCGACGACCCATCATCCACTCGGACACACGCACTTTGCTGCCAATACAATTTAGCTCTAATACGGATATCTCTATCATTAAGTCCTGACTGATTTAGAATTTGGATTAGCTTATCATGGTTAACTCTATCGAACGCTTTCTCAAAATCAATGAAACAAGTGAAGACATCGCAATTTACGTCTCTGGCCTTTTGAATTAAAACATTTAAACTAAACAGTGCCTCTCAAATACCTAAGCCATCTCTAAATCCGAATTGCGTGTCGCTAATACCTGCCTCCAGCTTCCGATATATGCGTTCGTGAATAAACTTAAGGAAAACCTTCAAGAAATGGCTCATTAGGCAAATAGTCCTGTAATCTTCGCATGTTTTGGCTGTAGGCTTGTTATGAATTGATATAAATGCCGACAGTAGCCAGTCCTTAGGAATATTTCCGGTTTCAAAAATTTGGTTAAATAGATCCGTGATAATGTCCAGATGCATATTCATCCATAAGTTTAAGCATGTTTCGAAGAACTTCATCTGGACCAGGTGCATTGTTGTTCTTCAGTCTTATTATTTTTTTAAGAACTTCCCAACGGGTAATGGGAGGTACTGCTGTTGGTGAAGTTTCCGTGATAACTGAGGTTCGATTTTCATCGTCGTAAAGAATATGTCTGTATTGACGCCATCTATTTATTTTATCATTTTCGTCTAACTGTGCTTGTCCATTTACATTGGTGACAATGCCAGTTTGTCTGGAAATGCGCATTTCAGCAGCTTCTTTCAATTTTTGGTGCATATTAAGTATGTCATGTTTTTTATCTAGTTCTTCTATTTCGTTACACTGCTGTTCCAACCAGGTCTTTTTGGCTTCTTTGATTTTCCTTTTGATGTTTTGGTGTATCTGTTCATAATATGCCTTACCTTTGTTTTTCACTTTTCTGCGCTGGTCCATAAGATTCAGAATCTCATCTGTCATCCACTTGTTATTTTTCCTTTTTTGCTTAGAAGAAATATTTTCGTCCGCTACTGATGTCATAATAGTTTCAATTGATTTAACTTTTTGTTCTACCGAGTGTTCTCATTAGAATCGATGTCTCCTCGAAGTTCAGCCATTCTTACATTTATCTGCTCTTTCACCTGTAGTATGACGTTTCGATCTTTTAGTTTTTGCGTATCATATCTTTTGTATTGCAGCTTTCTCTCGGTTTTCGTTAACCGTAATCTGAGAGTTGACAGTAACAAGTTATCATCTGAATAAATATTTGCACCTGGATATGTCTTTACAGACATGAGTCCCTGAAACCTCTTATTTACTGTAATAAAGTCAATTTGATTTCTGACTATGTGTTGGTCATTGTCTGCAGGTAATTTCCAGGTATATAATCCTCATGGAGGTAACTAGAAGAAAGCGTTTACTATTGAGTGGTGAACTTCTTGGCAAAATTGTAACAGTGTCTCTCCTCTATCGTTTCTCTCACCCAATCCATAAGGTCCCACTATATCCTCGTGCACTCCTTTGCCAACTTTAGCGTTAAAGTCGCCCGTTAAAAATGTTACTTCTTCCTTTTTGTCTGCTTCCGTGCTGTTTTTATGTCATCATAGAATTTTTCAACCTGATCCGGTCTGATACCGGTATTAAACCAATGACTGTTTTATTCACTTCTTTTATGACTATAATTGCAACCCCATTTCTATGCTGTGGGTTATCCTCACCTGAATAGTAAATATGGTGATCACTCACTTCAGATCTTTCAGTGCCTGGCCATCTTACTTCGCTGCAACCGAGAATATCAATTTTCAGCCGTAGCATTTCTTTTACGATAATTGCTGCTTTCCGTGCTTGGAAAATGCTCCTAAAATTCCATATTCCTATTCAATGCTGGTTAACCAATTTAATTTTTGTTGACCGGGGGATTCTTCGCACCCTCTACCCATTTAAGGGGTGCCCGGGACTGAGAGCCATTTCTGTTTGAAACTGAGGCATAACGATATGCTGGGGAGGAATGTATCAGGTTGCTTTCCTGATAATAGTTTCAGCCGCCCATTCTGGGTCAGAGGCTGTTTGTAGTCGCTCACTATGAGTACCGACGCGATGCTACCGTTTCGGATCTTTTTTAGCTTCACCTCTCGTCTTCGACCTTACCGGCATGGGAGCCCTTACCAGTAGCTATGCTACCGCCGAAATTGCTCTCAGACTCATTGAGGCTACTGAGCTCTCTCACCGCGACAAAGTAAAGATTCTCGAGAGAGGAGTAATATAAGTATACGTAATACAAAAAGTAAATCAGATAATCACTATTGTGTTAGCAGGATATTGGCTAACTAAATTAAGATTTTATACGATAATCTTAAGTACCGTTATAATGAAATCAATTAACGGTAAGTTCGATAAGAATAAGATAAGTAATTATATGACCTATTGTATGGACGAAGCATTTGGCTAAATTTACATAATGCAATAAGTAAATCAAATACTCCCAGTTGTATTAGCAAGACACTTGTTTATTAAGTTAAAAATCATTTAACGGTAGTTTTGAAAAACATAAGGCAAGGTATTATAGGCAAAGTAAGCAATTATAGTGCGTATTTGTATGCCATTCTCATACGGTTACACGGAAGTGGAATATACTGGTAGTGTTGAGAGCTATTCTCTAACTCATACATCTACTTGGCTGGCCCCAATTACAGCGTTTCTGCTTCCTGAAAGCTGCACGTCACTCCATGTGAGTCAGCATTACTTCATCAAAAGGGTCTTAAACTGGTAGAAATAAACCTGGAGAATGTCTCTAGGCTAGGGAAAGACCGGCTGGAGGAAGGATCCTAGTTAAATTATAAATAATTTTAACTAATATAGAAACACAAAGATATAACATACTTTTTTAAAGGATAACCACACTTTACATACTAACAGAGCGCTTGCCAATTTATCTCATGATAAATTAATACGAATAGTGGACCTGGAGGTCAAAAATTACAACGAATATTTCCCTCATGTTTAAAAAATCCCATTAGAGGAGTGCAATTCTCGGAATATTACAGCGATATTGCACTGTAGAAACCCAAAGAGCACGGCGATAATTGTATCTATGGTAATTGTATTGTAAAACTTAGGATGACAGCATTGACAGCAACAATTTATAAATAACGTCAAAGTAAAATCAAAATATATTATTAAAAATATCTCGTTTTGGATAAAAAAAAATCGTAATATTGCGTCTCTTTATTTTGTTTGCAGTTGCATGTACGTTTTCGTATTAAAAAAATAGAATAAAATTATTGTATTTTTAAAACCATGCTCTTATTCGAGAAATATTCCCCCGAATTACACTCCTATATCAAAATATAATAATTTTGCATTCGAGCGTGCTGTCTTAGAAATACTAAATTCGGTCATTTTCATATTTTGGAAAAAGAGCCCTCTAAATTCGGTGTCAAGCTCTTCCTTCAAAATATGAAAATAAACTCATGCAGTTTTTAGACAACACGCTGTGATGCAAAATTATCGGTAATCTTGATGCACTTGTGCAATTACTTCCGATAATATCTCGACATCTCAACTTGTCTTTTTCTCTACCTACGCGTTCATCGCTCGGAAATAAAACGACGTTTTTTCCAAAAAATGTCTTCGACATCCATGAAGAGAACGTTCAAAAATAACGTATGGTTATGAAGACTTCAGAACTGTATTCGTCGATACCGGTGGGGTGCATTCCAAAGTATTAAATAGTTAATGTCTTAAATTTTAAGGTAAAAATACTAAGTTCAGAATAGATATGTTAAGTTCTAATGTAAGGTAAAGAGAATATCAATCACTGAAAGTCAAGGAATTATATTTCTGTGTTTGGTGGCATTACAATACTAAATATATGGATGGCACTTCCCGCACCGATGTGTGAAAATATACTTTACACCTTAATTTGATACGTGAAATTGTATTTTACGCACGGTAGTAGAAAAATATATTGAGTCAAAATGGTGACCCAAAAAAGTTCAAACTAAACCATCAATTTTTTAAATGGAACGCCTCATATTTCCTTTCAGAGGCCTAAAACAATAGATTCTAGGCACACCTCTAAGACAAATTAATTTAATGTTGTAAAATATTATAAAACTCCCAGTAAGGATTTCCCGGATAATATTTTAAACGGTTAAGTTTTATTACCAAATATTATCGTATTTGGATGATTCCAGATAGAACTATTGATCTGGATGCATTATGCAAATTTGCCAAGGCTTGATCACCGATCATGTCTTGGTAATGTTGGGTGGTTTGGTGGACCTTTTTTGTTCAGGTATATTTAGATTTGTAATAGTTTTATAGCGATTTAATTTAAATTCTTATAATAGTTATTTTGCTAATACATGTAAAATAAAATAAAAATTAGATTTATATTAGCTAGAGCTTTAACTCTAAAATATAATATATATTATCTCAAATATTGGCGGCTTAAAATATATTTTAATTTTTATCTAATCCTCAATTGAGGTAAAGCATCAAACGAATTAAAATATGCACGTTAAATAGAAACACTTGGCGGTTTAATCTTTAGAACCAATTTTATTAAATATAAAATCATTACATATGGTTGGTTATATTAAGCAATGGATTCCATATTGCTTACTAAGTACATAGCTACATAACGAGCCAAAAAATTATAGACTCCACTTTTTAACGGCTGCAACTATAATCTTATTTTGCATCAGTAATCTCTTGTAAAATGAAAAACGGGAGAATTTTTTTGCCTGAAAAGACGTTACAAATATATCCCATATAAAAGTATTAACCTCTGTTTAAAACAAAAATTGTAAAGCCACAACTGGCGTAGAAATGGAAAGCGATAGTCTAACATTATTGATGGTGGACATTCATTACAGCCCGCGCTACGTTTGGTTTCTTAAATGGGAAACTTTTTCCCGGCTACGTATATTTATAAGTCTCCTCCCCCAACTAGGAGAAAGAAATAGGTGATGTCAAGACTTATGGGATGTTCGATAAGATTCATTTTGGGCCCGTTTCGCTAACTTAAATGGCTGGAGAGGTGTTTTTATAACCGGTCTCTACCTCGGCCCGTGGATTTATTACTGACGATGTAGCGAAATAAAGTACTCCATAGATTAAAATACACCGTTGTTAAAAGCACGATCTGCACAAAAAGAAAAGATTATATTTATTTGGAGTGCATAAAAGCTTTTGCTCATTTTGTGTTAGGGAAATTAATTTCAGTTTAAGGAAGATGGAGGGTGGAAAGGAAGAAAATAAATATAATCAAATATAATAGAATTATCTAAAGCTATGTATTGTTGGAGCGCTTTAATTCTTCTCTTTCACCACAAAAAAAAATAAATAAATTTAAAATATTTGTCAATAAAATAATATTATCCGGCATATTCACCTTTCAATTAAATGCATTTAACATGCCTCACATAACTTTTTGAAAAGCATTGGTAGGCTTGGTCTGCAAAGTTGAACTAATACAGCACTTCCTCTCTCGTACAGCTTTTTTCGTTTAAGCCTTCATAGAGCAACAAAATTCGATTAAATTTTAACTACCATCGTGAGGTCAAATTTAACCACATAGTATTAAAGCAATCTTTAGCAAGTAGATCATTGCGGCGTTTAACAATTATTTTTTGGCTATAACTCTGAAATGAACGAAGATTATAACTGCAATTTTGACGTTTTTCTTCCAATTTTAATCCGCTTTCTGATTAGAATATCATAATTTTACCGCAGAAAATAACTGTTATTATCACAAACTGCCCCTTTTAACAATTTTATTAAGAACTACCGTGTCCCACTGAGTACTTATATTTTTATTCCAAACATGCTGAAGTCTACCAAGATCGGATAAGTCGTTTAGAAGGTGCAGTGATTTAAGTTATTACACTTTCCATAGCTTCTCCTACCCTTATCAAAGTTGGTATGCCAATGCGCTTTAGACCGAAATGATGCAGTATTCGCCAACCGTTCCCATATCGCAAAATGCGAAGCTTAAAAATAATTTTTGTCATACGCTCCCAAAAATAGCTATTTTACGGACTTATTTGAGGCCGTAAAATGCTTCTTTTTAGGCCTAGTCCCTAAAAGTCGTCATGGCAACCTTTACGGACTACTTCAAAATTCCTGAATATGTCTAAATGTCAAATTTCGAATGACATGACAAAATTGTGAAATAGTTGCTACGATATCAATTTCTAAGCTTACTTTTTCGAACATTATGATTTAAATAATTGTGGTAAATTTGCAAATTTAAGCGTTCTGAAGAATTGTAAAAAGCGTATAACGAAATTTTGGGAGCGTATGACAAAAAATAGTTTTTCTATTTTGGTATCATAAAGAAGTCTTTTCGATACGCAAAGTAGTGTCGAAAAGAAGCTCTTTTCGACACTACTTTTGTTGACTGGTTCCTATGATATTAACAAAATTGTTCAATGTCAATGCTCACTAGCAAAAATGTCGACACCGTTTTGAATGGGATTCCTAATAATACAGACGTCAAAAGTGACAAGATGCCCGTCCAACTCTTGATCGCGACTTGAATAAATTAATATTTTTCATTAAAAAACGTGCAAAATAGAAAAAATAGTATAAAATACACGTTTTAAAAGACATTCAGCACACTCGCACGTTAGGAAACTCCCCGCAAGCGGGTCGTTTCCTAATTTCGTGCTCGTGCGATAAAATATGGTCTTTTAAAACTAGTATCTTAATATACTAGTTTGTCACACGTACAGGGTCATTTTTTATATTTTCCCACCCCCCTTAACTTTTTTGTGCCACTGTTTAGAAAAAAGATGTAAATATAAAAGTTGCAGTGCTGAAGAAGTAGTTCTCAGAAAACATATTTTTGTCTATACAGGGTGTTGCAAAAAGTGCGAAAAACAAAAAATATATATTTTTTTAAATGGGATACCCTGTATATTTCTCCCCAGGACGAAAGATCTTTATTCTCCGATTACAAAAATATATAATTTGTCTACATTTGCTTTAGCCATTTCCGAGCTATTTGCCTTTAAAAGTTGACAAAGCATGAATTCAAACCAATCGAAGTAGCTTTGCTCGCCATTAAGAAAAATATGAAATGTGTCAAAATAGCCGTGAATGACAGTGATAAAAACAGCTATTATGTCAAATTATTAGCTCTATTTTTTATGAAGGTTCCCTAACTGGCAAAAGATATTTACAATTTTTAAATCAGGAAACAGAGATTCTCTTGGTATGCTTCCAATTCGCCAATCTGCTCAAATAATAGGCGGCGAACCGTCCACTGGCCACCGAACAGCCCAGATCTAACGCCCTTAGATGCGTTTTTGTGGGGATATTTAAAAACAAAGTTTATGCTCAGAGAAGTGCCATTATTGAAGAGCTCAGGGTGAGAATTGTATGCTATATAAACGACCTTAACCAGAACAATCCAATTTTTATTACCCATGAAACAAATAAATTAGAAAGCGACTTCCGAGATTGTATCAATAGTGGGCATATTCAACAATATTTGAAATACTGAAGTTTTTATTATCAAACCTGTTAAGATACGAATTTGTATATAATAATTAAAAATTATTAAAACAATGACTTATTTTATTTAAATCAACTTTTAAAGTTAAATAGCTCAGAAATGGCTTAAGCAAATGTAGACAAATTATATATTTTTGTAATCGGAGAACAAAGGTCTTTCGTCCTGAGGAGAAATATACAGGGTGTTCCATTTAAAAAATATATATTTTTTTGTTTTTCACACTTTTTGCAACACCCTGTATAGACAAAAAAATGTTTTCTGAGAACTACTTCTCAAGCACTACAACTTTCCTATTTACATATTTTTTCTACATAGTGGCACAAAAATTTAAAGGGGATGGGAAAATATAAAAAATTACCCTGTACCTAAATGAAGTTCTTCAGGACTCATCTGCTATTACGGACTCGGCTAACGCCTCGTCCGGAAACAGCAATGATTCGTCCTGAAAAACTTTATTTTAGGTACTTGTAACAAAAATAACTATTTTACGACCATGTTATTTAGAATGATCTATTTTTAGAACGATAGGCCGTTTGGTTGCTAAAGCTAACGCGACGGTAAGTAAATTACTTACAGTTTAGCTGTACGGTAAGTAAATTGCATATACCTAATATGTCACGCGCTTTTGACAATAATGTATCCATAGCAACAAATTCAAAATACTGTTAAAACTTGGTGATAATTACAAGAGAAGAAACCTGCCCAAAATAGAAATACGTACTCAAGAAATATGATTTATTTCATATCTGCTTATGCTTATAATAGTCGTGCAAAAAATAGTATTATCCCCTCGGGCAGAAAGGAGTTTACCGTTTCCTTCAACATTTTTTTATGGCAGTGGCACACACACCAAAGGGAGATTCTATGGCACTCAATAAGCGATGTGTGTGCAAAGATGTTGATTAACACGGTTTTTGAATAGGTGTAGGCTGTAATAAGTGGGGAGCAGATGTTCTGGGAGTGAGTTTCATAATGATGCAGTGTGCGAGACAAAGGAGTCCTTGTAAAACGATATTGGAGGTAGTTGTACGGCGAACGAGCGCCTCTTGCCATCTATCGTGACTGACAGGTATTGCTAGGGCGGTTTGCGGCGGGCCAAATCCTGGGACCATCTGCCGTGAAAATATCTGTGAAGCAGGGAGATCTCGGCAACATGTGTGTAGTGTGCCATACTATCCAGGTACCGCGTTAACCCCGAATCGCCGACAAGTATATTTAGGGTGTGCTTAGGTGCGGCACTCCAAATGTGTGAGAAATATTATAAACATGGTCTTATTTGTGCGTCGTAGAGCAAGAACAGCTCCTGAGGTGTATACAGTTTTTTTTTGCGAAATAGCTCACCATACTTCTGAGAGGCTGATTTTGCGATGTTAGCAACATGGTTATGCCAGGGCATACCGCTGTTGACCGAGACCCCCCAGTAGTTCGATTGACAAGCATGAAGAAATAGCAGGGCCCACCGTATTGGCTTTCTTGGTAAACGTAGCTGATTGTTTTTTGCTGTATTGAACTGAACCAAATTCAAAGTTCGTACTTTTCTGCAGATCTTGATTAATTGTTGTAATCTGCTCCTGTCTGCGGTGATAAGTCTCAGTTCCTGGTAAAGGTTTTTCTGGTCTTATTTGGGAAATATTATATACTCTTATTTGTAGTACTGTAAACAGGATTACTGGTGTCGGTTAGCAAGTCATTAATATAGATGAGCAACAGAGTTGGTGAAAGTATTGCGCCCTGAGGCACACCCGCACTAATGGTGAATGTGTCTGAGATGCGTCCATCAACTGCAACCTGCAGAGGTTCCTAAGAAAACTGGCATGATAGTTGTAGAGAGACGCTTGCAGTCTGAAGGACGGCAGTTTGTTGAGCAACCCGTCATGTCAAACTAGATATCCAATGTAATGACTCGACATACTTCGTAGTATGTTGAGTGAATTGCTTTACTCCATATATGAGTGACATAGGCTAATATATCTCCTGTCGATCCCTCTTTGCGAAAGCTGTATTGGTTATTGCTAATTATTCTGTTTGTCTCGAGGTACTTGAGTAGTTGCTAACTGACTACACTTTCCATGGCGTTGGAGATTGTTGGAAGGAAGGTAATTGAGCGATAGTTTGTGGGCTTGGTTTTCTTAGTTATTTTTTTGGAACAAGTTTGCACTCGAGTGACTTTCCAAGAAGATGGGTAAATCCCTTTTCGTTAAGAAAAATTGCAACGTCTGTAAAAAATGGGTGTTAGATCGTTGGCACAATTTTTTAACTCGATGGCTGTTATTCCGTCCAGTTTCTACAAATATCACGGCAATGAAAGTTTACTTCTGGCATGTTAGTGTTGCGTTGGATGTGGTGGGGAGAGCGTTACCTTGAGGGACGTTTAAGGTAGAGTGCCATAAAAACATTTTGACGAGCATATTTGCTTTTCCCTTTGCTGTAGTCGCCGTGGCGTTCATCTGTCAAAGGTAGGAGGGACGTTTTTGTAAAGTTATTACTTACTGCCTTTGCTATAGACCAGAAGTTCCTGGGGCCACTGACGCATTGCAAATTTTATTCCTGGTTCTTTGATTGTGTTTGTCCTTAGTTTCATCAAAAACACGTTTGCATTTTTTTTCTCTTTGGCAAAGTAACAGCGACTTTCAGCAGCCTAATTCTGGTGTCAGTGCTCGTGGGATTGCTGTTTCCTACCTACAACTGGTTCGCATCTTCTGTCAAACTATGGCTTTCCTTTTGATGGAAACCTGATGGAATTATGGGATGTATGCTTCTATTCCTGGGGAGATTACTTGCGTAGTCTCCTCGCAACAGACTGTCGGGTCGTCAGTGCCAAAGCAGACGTCAAGCCAAGGAAAATCTTGGTAGAACTCTTTTAAATCATCCCAGTTTGTATAATTATAATGCCACATTTTACGAGGCAATGGTGGACCTTTCTGTAGGAGTGGCAGTTCACCAACCGTTGTTGTGGTTAGCAGTACCTAATGGCGGTCCAACTGTAATTGTAATACATAATATACTATTAAGAGGTAATATTTAATGTTTCCACCAATTACATCGTTCTTGCGTAAAACAGCGGCCGTACTAAATCTCATGGGATAAGAATTACTGTACCGGCAGCGAAATTGTACCTTAAAGTCTTAAGTATCACCCCTCAATTCCTCATAAAATGTAGTTTTTTTCTACGTGTTTGCTACATCTATATAGTATGATTATTGCTCATTCAAATGCGTCCCTATTTGCAAATCTTTAAAAAGCACTCAGAATCTGCACGCGAATTGGATTTGATTGACTTTTCTTACATTTAGCAAAATCTAGCTGAGTGGCGTCAAAATGAATACAAATGCAAAATTTGAGTATGCTAATGGACGCAATACACAACGGGTGAATCGGAATTGGTGCATCTAATACTAAGGCTCATTTTGCACTAAATCGAACCAGTATAGTCAAGTCCAGGAGCTCCGGACACTCCTAGATTCAACTAACCCGTAGTAATATTGACATAATGCATTATGTGAAAAACTGGACTGAACGACTCACGTTCCGTCCAGTTCAGTTCCGTTCTGATTAGGTTGACTGTGACTCAGCCGTATACAAGTGCATCGTATAAACTCCGTTATTTATTTATTATTATAACAACAATTGAAGGTGGTCATCGAAGAGTTAATCAATCAAAAAGATCCTCCGTTTACAGTACTATCGGAAATTTTCATCCTGCTCCTTTGGTCTTTTCAATTAACTGTTCACATTCCCCAATTGTTATGATATCATAACTTTTTAGTCTTCTATATCGTTTGGACGACAAGGGTATTTTACTATCTTTCAAGCGGCTTGCTTCTTTCACTTCTCGGACGATCTCTTCATACCGTTCGTTCGTAAAATAATCACTTCGATCATTGCTGTTATCAACCATATTTTTAAGTTTTTCATTAAACACGCCTCTCGTATTATCATTTTTAGCTACAATAGTAGCGACTTCGCTCAAAACATACACCTAACCACTCGAAGGCAGTCGGAAACACACTGACACGAAAGACACGAAAGATCGGTTGGAGCTCTCTAAATCATCCAGAACGCATCGTGGTCAACAAGAACGGCCACAAAGCAAAAAACTATGTCGTTTCGGTATTTGGTCGTTCGGCACCGTCCACAACGCGCTGTGGCCGTTTTTTTCGCTCAATGATCGTTTTCGATGTTTGGACGTAACATATATACAGACAATAAATAAACAGACATAAATATAACAGTCAATAACTGAATTGAACGTTGTACTTAAAACTAAGTAATTTTAAGGTAGTGAGTTATTGAATTACATACCGAATGACAAACTCGCATATCTATTAGATTAAAAAACATTAAACGACTCGGATGTACCCGGAAGTTCGAATATACCTAAATTGGTGTACTGGCAGCAGTGCTTTTAAGGACCGTTTGAATTTGTATTAATCAGATGAAACTGTTTTGTTTTGTTCCTAAATAGGATGCTTACACAAAAGAGCGGACAGAGCCCAGAGCGCATAGGGAAACTTTGAATAAAATAATATCTTGCGCCAGGGGTGAGAGGTGTATAATTTTTTATATTATTTGTGAGTTGTGAGAGCACTAAGACACCATGGTAGAATGATAAAAATTATCTTCAGAAGAAAAGAGTGTAAAAAACTCTGTATCGTTAATTTAAAAATAATGTGTATTGGTAATTTTTCTAGGGTCGTTAATGCTTTTATGTTTCTTTTGTAAGCACAACACTGAATGTGCGTAGAAGACTACATACCTAGAAAAAAAGAATGGACCCAATGTTTCTTTCATAAATCTCTTGCCGTCGGCGGCGATCTGTATTGTTATTGCCTTATTGAAAACGACTAACGAGTGAAAGAGAGAGAAGTATATTCCGGCTATGACTGCAACATTGTTCAGCGTTTGCTGTTTGTAATCTTTTGTCTATAGACCCGTCAATGGCGTATCGGCAGGTACGGAACGGATAAAAAGAACATTATGATAAAATATTATCTTGTGATTTTGGTTTATTTATTAAAACTGCTATAGGTCCATAGGTGATTATTTTTTTAGGGTTGGTAGATTATGAAAAGATGCTTCATACACTTTTAGATTTAAATATTTAAAAAAAATATACATTATTGATGGATGAAAGAAAGTAGGTAACAATAAAATAGTTTTTAATATAATATTCATTTTGATTGCGATGGTATACAACAATTATTATTGACGTAAGCTTGAAGGTAGACAACACAACATTTTGTGTTAAGATAAAAACCGCACTTTCATTGTCTAAATTTAATGATGACAAGACATTTTAGACTGTGTTAAATTACACAAATTGAAAATTGATACAGTAAAAATACGAATCTCTTTTAAGGTCGAATAACGGACAAATTTAAACATTTGCAAATACATAATTTTCTAACTATGAATTAACACAGAGGAATAGAAATAATGAATCGATCAATTTAATAATCAGGAACATATAGTCCGGGAGCCAGCGTCAATTTTTGGCATGAATTTTAGATCGCTTGAATTTAACTTATATAGTATGTTCCCATGTAGACAAACACTGAACCGACCGTCAGCTGGGCTACCGGCGCTGGATGCTGCGGCGGGAAGATGAGATAGTTGTAAAAAAAAATGGAATTCGGAATTATTTTAGACCGGTTGAATTTTTTATGATAAATTGTCCATGTTACATAGTTTAAAAAATAAATAGTCAGCTGCGTGCCCGAAGCAGCGTTGTACGTCAGCTGGTCATGAGAAGTGGTAATAAAATTGAAAAAAAAAATATTTATATTCTAGTGAAATTTTTTTACATGCCTTAGGACTCATGTAGAAATATGAAAATAATAGTCAGCTGGGTGCGTCGTACGACAAAGACCGTCAGCTGGAGCAATAAAGTATCATAACGCTCATACATCCAAGGGGCGCGGGGTAGTCTAAGTGGTCCGACTGACGACCTTCGTCTCAATATGCATTCAGCTGATTAGAATTTTCCAATTTTAGTTTATTAGACGTATTATGTAGCTAAATTTCAATTAAATATTCATTGATTTACCAAAGATACAGTTAGGTAAAGTCCACACATCCTAACAGTTTTTTTTTTATTCAAATATTGTTGAAATATTCGAAAACTCTTTATTCAACGATTTACCAAAAATATAGTTACGTAAAGTTCACATATAATTAACGCATAAAATTGAGTTTGTTTTCATTCAGATATTGTTGAAACAATCGGATTTTTTTTTTTAAATGAGTTCATTGTATTAAGAATTATCTTCCTCACTGCTTTGATTGTCGTCTCATGAATAATCTATTTCAATGTCATTGCGAATATCTCCTGCCTCTGTTTTACTGTTATCTGTACAAAAGAAACCAAAAAAAAAAGATGTACCAAAATCATGTTGATGGACATGTTTTCCTGAGAAAATAGAAAAATAAGTTTTCCATACCTTCAAAGCCTTCATCAATACTTGTGATGCTTGTAATTGACGGCAAGACGGCGGCAATTGATCTCGTTCATACCATTTGAAAAAATACTTTTCATCTCGTTCTTCCCAACCTTAGTCAGATGGCGAAAATTCGGATCGTAACGGAAGATGTGCGTGACTCCAGAAATGTGCGATGATGTTGGGAGAAAATGTTGACGCAGTTCAGATCTGCAAGGCGGGAACATGGAACCATCATTTTCTTTTTCTAAATGCAGTATTTGCTGATTATTTTTACTGCTAAATGATTTTGTAAAGGATTTTGTACGAGAAAGTTGACGTCATTAATTCTTTCAAATGCATATAATTTACAAACATAATCTTCCAGTGTTGCAAAAAGTTGATTTAAATTGCTGTGAGGTAGATTTGAAATTTCACCCAAAGCTTGAATATATGTTGGCGACTTTCGTAAAGTGTGAAACGGTTTTTTTTTTGCTTTTTCCATAGAAGGCTGGATTAAAATCACAGCCCGTGAGCGCATGAAAAGCTGGCAACGACGAACATAACTCTGCACCCAATATCTCATACAACTTCGTGATATTGATGTTTTTTTGATTATTTCCAGTACCGACATGCATTGAAATTTTTAAATTACTTTTAATGAAATTCATATTTGCAACCATAATCACCAAAATGTCAGTATCTGGGGATTGTATTGTCACATGAGCATCAAAATCCACATTGCAAACATGATACACAATTTTTGTGTCGACTTCTTCGTGACAGGTACATGTGGTTCTTTTAGTTAGTTTGGGTGGTTCTATTGTTGTTATTACTTTGTTTTGTTGTACTTCATATTTATATACAAAAACGTTTAGCAGTCAGAACAATGCAGTATTTGGCATTTAGAAAAATGAATTGCTGGTTCCATGTTCCCGCCTTGCAAATCTGAACTACATCAACATTTTCTCCGAACATCATATATCGCACATCTCTGGAGTCACGCACATCTTCCCATACCATCCGAGTTCTCGCCATCTGACTACGGTTGGAAAGAACGAGATGAAAAGTATTTTTTCAAATGGTTTGAAGGAGATCAATTGCCGCCGTCAATTACAAGCATCACAAATATTGATGAAGACTTTGAAGGTATGAAAAAACATATTTTTAAAATTTTTCAGAAAAACATGTCAATCAACATGATTTTGATAAATATTTTTTTTATTTATTTTCTACAGATAACAGTGAAACAGAGGCAGGAGAAAACAACGATGATATTGAAATAGATGATTCATCAGATGACAACCAGAGCAATGATGAAGATAATTTTTAATAACATACACTCATTATAAATATTTCTTTCCGAATATTTCCACACTATCTGAATGAAATAAAAACCTCAATTTTATGCGTTAATAATATGTGAACTTTACGTAACTATATTTTTGGTAAATCGTTGAATAAATAATTTTCGAATATTTCGAGAATATCTGAGTAAATAATTTTAAGCGTTAATGATATGCGGATTTTACCTAACTGTATCGTTGGTAAATCAATGAATATTTAATTGATATTTAGCCGTATAATAGTTTTAATGAACTAAAATTGGAAAATTCTAATCAGCTGAATACATATTGAGACGAAGATCGTCAGTCGGACCACTTAAACTACCGCGCGCCGCTTGAATGTATGAGCGTAATGATACTTTATTGCTCCAGCTGACGGTCTTTGTCATACGATGCACCCAGCTGACTATTATTTTCATATTTCTACATGAGTCCTAAGTCAGGTAAAAAATTTCCCTCGGTTATAAATCATTTTTTTTTTCAATTTTATTACACCTTCTCATGACCAGCTGACGTACAACGTTAATTTCGGCACGCAGCTGACTATTCATTTTTTAAACTAGGTAACATAGGCAATTTATCATAAAAAATTCAACCGGTCTAAGATAATTCCGAATTCCATTTTTTTTACAACTATCTCATCTTCCCGCCGCAGCATCCAGCGCTGACGGTCCAGCTGACGGTCGGTTCAGTGTTTCTCTATATAAGAACATACTATATAAGTTGAATTCAAGCGGTCTAAAATAATTACCAAAAATTGACGCTGGCTCCCGGACTAATACCGAAAGAGTGTGGATTGTAATTGAAATGTAAATTTAAATGAAATAAATAAATAAATATATGTTGGTAGTATAATATCTAAGTTTATGCCACCATATTAATTTTTACTATAAAATCTACTTAATCACTAAATAGTCTACAAAACATAAAAACTGTTGTGAAACCTAAAATGATACAATTTAGTAATGATGGGCAAAAGCCGAGGAACAAAACCCAAACCTTTCCTTATTTTTCTTTAGGAAATATACATTATGTACCGCGAGATTTTGAATTTTGCAGATAAAGTTTTACTCTTGATTACTTCTCTTTTTATAATAATAAAAATAAATATTAATATTATGGCCGGGTTTAGCCAAAGCCAACTTCTTATTTCCTAATGCTTTATAGCTTATTCTCAATTGATAAGAATTTAAAGTGCTTTTAAATAAGGCCGTTTCCCCAATTTATTAAATTTATTTATTAAATTTTTAAGTACATACAACCTTAAAAAGGTTCCATCTGTTTAGAACTAAAATTGAAGGATTAGGGAAAAATAGATACTTACGCTCCTTCATCAGCAAATTTTCAAATAAATTACAAAACTCCTATCTGAAATACAAAAATAAGTCAACACTAAGAGCACTAAGGCTCCAATAACAAAAAGTAAACAAAAACATTGCGGTTTAAAAAGAAAATTAACAAATTGGGTAACATCTGCATAAGAAACAGTTTAATTTTGCGAATTATGTAATAATCAGTAATAAATAGCGGATACAAATTTAAAATTAGGATGATCTCGGCTTATATTTGAAACTAATGTTCCAGGGGTTCGTACACCACTGGGTAGCTCAGGCGTAAATAACAATAACATAAACACAATTAACGGTGATAAAGCCTTATTTAGATGGTACACTTTTTACATACATTCAATCATGCATGCACCATGATTGCTTATTATAAACCACTTTTTATATAACAAATTAGAAAAGAATACTAAAAGATCGCTAAACAGTCGCTAAAGCACTCGAGAGGTCACAAGCGACGTGGCAATGAACCCAGTAAATGCAAACCATTCATTAAATTGGGAATCTTAGTAAAGGTCGTAAAATAAAAAACTCAACGTTCAAGGAAACTAAAAAAACACAGTGTATAGAAGATTTATTAATAAATAAATTTATTGTGAAGACAATTGTAGATTAATAATTCTTCATTAAAGCAGTCGCCAGGAACTATTGGGGTTGCTAAATAAATATATATTATTTTGGGCCTCTGCTAGCCCTGTCGAAATTTGCAAGGTATTGGAAATTAAAGTCTGGTTATGGTAAAACTATGATAAACACAAGGCGTAATGATGTTGGATCGTGCTAAAACGTAATCAGTTAGGTCCAATTTTTTTTTAGATCTGTCGTAGGGGAGAAACTTACGCCCAAGAGAATTTGGTCAAATTGTGTCCCACTGTGAGAATGTATTTCCGCTTTTCGTCATATTTTAATAGATTTCGTGCATAGAAAAAAATATCTCTTTTACAAAACCCCGTAAATGCTGAGAAATATATAGACATGTTCATTTATTTTTATAGTAATTTTTGGGTTATAATTTACGTTTTCAGTCTCCCTTGCATCCCGATCTCTTTAACCCTTTAACAGCTACAACGATAGCACGATTTCAAAACCGGCTCGCTGGCGTAAACAAGATGGAAGCCGAGGATAATCGCTGTAGAGATATGCAAAGCTATCTCGTTATTATAATCCTTGATGAGCGTATTTCACAGGGGTTGAAGATAACGTAGGCCCGGCCGCGTTTCCATCCCCCGGTGGATAAACGCTCGCAACGCCCGTTATCAGCCCGGAGTGCAATCCGCGCGACGCGTGCCGGGAATTATGATTGTTATTACTCATGTTGACAACGGCAATATGCCTCAGATAATGATAATAAATATTATTTTAATACCGTGTAACTCTGCGGCACGAAATGTTTTTAGAGGGATGGGCTGACAAGGTTTTAATGATCATCCCCTAGCGTTGGAGATAAATTTTCTCGCTATGTTTCCCTAAAGCAAGCCTATATTAATTCTTTGGAATATTTTAGTTTGGCCAGAAGCAATATGAATTTCATAACAAATTCCACAAGATTATTTAAAACGATGTTTCTTCTCATAAATGTCAAAGTCCTCACCTGATATGTTTTAAGCATTTCTAATAACGTTGTAAAATAAAAGGTATCCAAGTCTATATTGGATTTGTTTTTATTTTCGACAAATATTACGAACTAAAAAAACTGCTGAAAAATATATAAAAGAATACCAAATCATCTAAACTATGCTGGAAATAATGATTTCGAAAATTCCTAATTTTAATGTTTTTCGTAAAATATTTTACTAAAAATCTGTGTTTGTGTGTGTACTCATGGAGACCAAAATGTTCTAAATTCGTGTAATAACCAGCCTATAAAATTACGAATTGTGCTGATTCCTGCACAACATTTTTGGTTTAAAATTATTTTATATATTTTGTTGAAGCACTGAAATATTTATACTAAATGAAACATCTTTTGTATTCCATGCAAATCGTTTTAATGGAAAAAGGACATCCCATAAGAGCGTAACAGAGTGTTTTCGGCCTAAGCCTTCATCAGTGATACTGGAAAGCAAGTAGAAGAGCCACCCATTAACGGAAAGGCACTGATTGATGTAAGATTTTTAGGAAAAGAAAATGATACAATTGACATTGTTATACTAAGATTCCAAAATTGTTCGGATTTGTTGAAAGGAATTAAAATAATCGTATAAAGTGAGAATGATGTTTTTTTATATTGAGTAATATAAAAAAGAAATAGGTAGGAGTTCTTTCACTTACTTGTCAGTGGGGACGAAGAATATACCTACAAGGAGAAAAAACTACAACAAACGACAATGGCCACTTTAAAATTTTACAAGTTACAGATTACGTTTTTAAAAAAAGGGTGCACATAATTTTATTTAAAATAAAAACGAAGGCTGAACCATTTTTTTGGGTAAAAAGACAAAAATGTGTCGCTATTGACAGTTTTGATAAGTAGACCGATGATACAGGAAATTACCCCGCCTAGATTTAGCAGTAATTTTAAATATAAAAAAAAATTGTGTTAAGGCTAGAAGATATAAATAAAAAGTACATAGGTACCTAATTTTATAAAGTATGCCTGGAGTACAGACTGGCTACCACTAAACTAGATAAGATTAACAAAATGATGTGATCAATGTTATGCAGCTTAAATTAGCGAAAAACATATTTTAAATTTTAATCAATTAAGAATATTAGTGGTAATCTGAAAATTGTTTTTGAAAAAAGAGAGTGCTTAATTAAGGTAAAGTGCCCGAAATCCGTCCCCAATCCTAAATTCGTCCCCCAGTCTAAATTCATGTACAGTGTGGCAACGTTGCCAAAAAAACGCAAACAACGCTTAATAACCATTTAGTTGACAACGTTAACGTTGTTAGGGCTGCTTGTTTTGTTTATGTGCAGTTGAGTCTTGCAAAATGAGTATCGTATCGGGGTAGGTACTACAGTGTCAAATCCAGTTTAAACAACTATACTGACGCCTCATGGTAAGTTTTTCATGATTTATCCATTGATATTTATAAATTGGTACTTGAATAAAGCGTACCAGTAGTCACAGCCGTGTAGTGGCAATCGTTTGGTCAGGAGCAGTGGGCATTTTTGTTGTAACTAGTATCCTATATCCGTCCCCCTTGAGTTTCCCAAAGTTCGTCCAGGGACGGGTTTAGGACCCTTATATTTTTTTATAACAATATATTTAATTTATTTCTGACGACGATTGGCTTACCAGTTAGCTATTAGAAACCAAGTTTCTAATCCTTTCTCGACTGAAGCTGGCAAAAAGTGGGTTCGACTATTTTTTAAGCGCCACTCACAACTATCGCTTAGACGACCACTTAACTTGTCAATGACCAGAGCGAAAGGATTCACAAAAGAAAATGTTAATATAGTAGTTTTCCTAATCAGTGTGCAAAGTTATGTTTTCCCGCACGCGAAAGCAGTTAGACGACCGACGCGAAGCGGAGTTCGGACAAGCTTTAAGAGCGGGAAAACTACTTTGCACACGTATTAGGAACAATATTTTTCTACGAGTGAAATAACTATAAATATTTATTTTATTTTTATTGCCATCAAAAACAACAACCTATAATTACCTATTTATTATTATTAACAACATGTCTTCCTTTTGCAACGCGACAATACTGACAAATCAGGAAATGACATCTAGCACGACATTTTTACCTTCACGATCTGCAATAAATTTAAATAATGAGACCAACTGCACATTTAATATTAATTTAAATAATAATAATAAATAGGTAGTTAAAAGTTGATGTTTTAGATGCCAATAAAAATTAAGAAAACATTTATAGTTATTTCACTTGTAGAAAAACATTGTTTCTAACACTTGTGCAAAGTAGTTTTCCCCCACTTAAAGCTTATTCGAACTTTTATCAATTATGATTTTATAAGAGTGCGAAATTTTTTTTCCGGCAGAGTGTGCGGGAAAGTGCTACTTTGCATATGCAAAAGTGTGCGCAAAGTAGCTTCTTTGCGGTCACTCGTAGAAAAAATATTTTTCGATCCTGAAGATGGAACTTGAAAAAATAAACTTTGACCCCTCAAAAACATTCAATGTAGATGAAACATGAATCTCTGTGGTACAGCACAAGGCTACCAGAGTAGTTACTTACAAGGGAAAAAAACAAATTCACAAACTTTCATCTGCTGAACGTGGAGCCACAATTACAGTGATATGACAGGATGTCAGTTGCAGGTCAGTATATCCCGACTCTGCCAATATTTCCACAAAAAAGGTGGAAAGCAGAACTGCTCGACGGAGCTCCATCAGGGTTAATAGGAGCATGCTCGGATTCAGGTTGGGTCACCGGGCCATTGTATTAAAAGTGGTTTGAATATTTAATTTCCCCTGTTAAGCCTTCAAAAGAAAAGCCGGTAGTACTCATCCTTGATGGGCACTACAGAAATCTAGAAATTATTGACCGCACAAGAGAGGCACGTGTATCCATAGTTTGCCTTCCTCCTCACTCAACAGATAAGTTGCAGCCTTTGGACGTAGCATTTATGTTTCCTCTGAAGACCTGATATGCAAAAGCTATTGGAAATTGGATGGCTTTTAATCCAAACGGAATTGTTAGGAAACTGAACTGCAGTCAATGGATTTAGGAAAACTGGAATTCATTCTTTTAATCCAGATATTTTTCAAGAGCACGGCATTATAGCTAGACAACTTAAAGAAGAGCCAGAGGTGTCTGATGACGAAGGGAACCAGGATAACCAGAGTGCTCCAGATCCACCTCAAGTGGTCAGTCCTAGAGACATTAAGCCAGTTCCAGTTAGTCGAAACCTCATTCTTGGTAACAGGAAGTGACCATAAATCGTTTGTAAAATCCTCGATAGAAAGAGACACATGGCGGGAATGCGTCAGAAGAAACGATCCCAGGCAAATTTAAAGAAACCTCTCATCATTGAAAATGAAGATCAGCAGCTTAAAACATTATCGAAGAAACCTACCAAAAGAAAGCGAAGAAACATGAGTCGAGTTAAGTGACTCTGAGGATGAAACACAGGTTCCACTTGTATCCACCGATGACGAGGATAGTTCAAACGACGAAGATGTGGCATGTCCTATTTATGGAAGGTGTTTTTCTCAAGACATGCGAATATTTGGGCACTTTACCTTCAGTGAATAATAATAAACTAACTTAAGAGCAGACATTAGTCCAACCCAACTTACCCCCTTTCCTTGGATTGCTCGATTCATGTTTTATGATCAATAGAAAAATTTATTCAAAATTTTGATTAACGGTATTACTATTAGTATAGCAGAGATGGGCCAGACCAACTCAATTCGGACATATCGAAAAAAAGGAAGAACTTAACTAATTAAAAGAATAAACACATTAAGAGCAAATATCAGCCCAACTCAATCTATAAGACTGCCCCTCCCCATTTTTTGGTTACTTAATTCGTATTTTGCGATCCTTAGGAGAAATGGTTTGTTAAAAATACGAGTTAAAATGAGATGAAAATAATTTAAATTCCCTTATTGAATTATTGTTAAACAAAACTTGAAAGAAAGAAAGCACTTAATTAATCGAAATGTTATATGTGTAAAGACGAAAGAACTTTAATCAAGAAGCCTCCTGTGTAAAGGAATGTTATGATCTGTTGAGATTAACTTGAGTGTTAAGGCAATGGTTGTTTAGAAGCAGTTCGTTGTTGATTTCGATATCCTCTAGACTAGAAAGTCCAGTCTACTGAAATTTTTTGAAGAGGTGTTATGTAGCATTTTTAAATTGGGGTGAGGGCTGAAATTATGATCGTAATTACGTAAGTGTTCTCCAAAAGCAGAGTTTATACCTATTTATATGTTCATTGATACGGATTATAAAACAATCCGCCATTATGTCAGTAATGCTTTGATTTCCTTTGAAAATAAAAATCAATTGCAAACTTTTTGAAATAATACAAAGATAAAATAGATAATCTCTCAAAAAGTGGAATTTAAAAGCTGGCATGCAATTCTTGTGAAAGCACCTACACTGTTAGACGTTGTAGACCACTCAGAGTCCGTATCAATGAACATATGAATAGGAATAAGACTGCTTTTGCTTTTGGAGAACATCTATTTGCGTAATTACAACCATAATTTCGGCCCCCACTCTAATTCAAAAATTCTACATAATCTTGAAAAAAAAATCAATAGACTGGACTTTGTAGAGGATATCGAGGTCAACAACGAATTACACAGGAGACTTCTTGACTAAGGTTTTTTTGTGTTTACACATTTAAAATTTCGATTAATTAAATGCTTTCTATCCTTCAATTTTTGTTTAACAATAATAATCCAGTTAGGGAATATAATTTATTTTCATCTCTCTAAAACTCATATTTTTGCCCATCTCTGCTGCACTAAATAGTAATGTCCTTAACAAAACGTTTCCTCTACTGATCGTCAAATACGAATTAAGCAACCCAAAAAGGGGGGGGGGGGGCAGTCTTGTATATTGGGTTGGGCTGATATCTGCTCTTAATGTGTTTATTATTTTAATTAGTTAATTTCTTCTTTTTTTTTTTGATATGTTCGAGTCGAGATGGTCTTGCCCATCTCTGCTACACTAATATTAATCCCCTTAATAAAAATTGTCAATAATATTTTCTGTCGATCATAAAATATGAATTATGCCACCCAAAAAGGGAGGGGGGGGGAGGGCAGTCTGCTGAGTTGGGTCGGACTTATGTTTGTTCTTAA
Organism: Pissodes strobi; assembly: GCA_016904865.1. Lineage (NCBI taxonomy): Eukaryota > Metazoa > Arthropoda > Insecta > Coleoptera > Curculionidae > Pissodes > Pissodes strobi. The sequence goes on from MU184521.1 coordinate 168,294, forward strand.
TCTACCAGGGATCAGGCCCTAAGTATCTGCGAGGGGAGCATTCTCTGGCTAAGGCGTCAGCGGCCTCGTTTCCCGGTACACCCGAGTATCCCGGTACTCAGACCAGATAGAAAGCTTTGTAACTTCAATCACCCAGCCTCTACACTTCCTTACCAACAAGGAGCGCGTGCGGACCGAGATGTCTTGTATGTTTAATTTGCCTGTCTGTTGTCTGGGCCTGGTGTAAGAATAATTATTTTCGCTAATGATGGCAAGACCGGTCTAATAAATTTTGGTAAGACTAATGACATAAATGAATCTGTACCCATGTGAAAGTTGATCACAGATCGATAATTTATTGTTGTTAACTCCATAAAGTAGCTGATACGAAGTCAATTAAATTGTAGCAAAATTGATTTTTGACGTGTAAAACTTTAAAGGAGTTTACAAAAATCCGATTGCTTCCGGAGATATCCGAAGTATTTCAGAATTATTTTTATTGTTTCCAGAGTTCATTTTAGTTGTGTTTTAAAATAAAATACACTTTCTCAATGTTACTTTTTTTACTCTACGACGTAGTCCCATAAGCTTCTAAATTATCTGTTTTATCACCGGGCCCCCATCCTCAACTGATGAATGAATCTATATATGTGAATGTTGACTACAGATCAATAATTGTTGTTTACTCCATAAAGTATCTGATACGAAGTAAAATTGTAAATTTGCGCCATTGATTGTTGATCTGTGAAACTTTAAGGAAGTTTACAAAATCCCGATTACTTTTGCAGCATTTGGGAGAGATGACCACCAAATAGTAGGGATAGATGGCCACATATTTACAAAAGTCTATTTCCTTACAGTTTGACGTACTTTCCAGTTTGCTGAGGAAAAATGCGAACGAAGTATAAAAGAAAGAACTCAAATCGTGGTAAGCAAGTTTAAGGCTGGCCATTGAAGCCATCAGAAACGGTTCTTCTGTGAACGGTGCTTATGGCATTCCTAGAAAAACCCTTGAAAGAAAAATGAAAAATCGTGCGTCCACGACTGGTAAAATGGGACCTGATAGCATGTTAGGGGAGGCAAATGAAAATAAATTAGTGCAACACATTAAAACGGCTCAAAAATACGGTTTTCCTATGAGGGTACCAGATGTTCGAAAGTTTGCCTATAATTTCGATGAAATCTACAAATTGGTCATAAGTTCAGTAAGTAAAAAGGAATTGCCGGTTCAGATTGGTTTAGGTCCTTTCTGAGAAAACATCCCGACTTGTCTTTTCGAAAAGCTGAGGGTATATCTTTAGGGCGAGGTGAGGGTATGAACCGAGTAGCTGTGGGACATTATTTTAAAGTTTTGCAAGATATACTAGAACAAAATGACCTTTTCAACAAACCTGGGTGCATCTATAATGTCGATGAAACAGGCCTTCAATTAAATAACCGACCTGTTTTAGCCGAAAAAGAAGCAAAGGATGTTGTTACAGTGACATCAGGGGAAAAGGGTGAGACGATCTCATGCACAGTTTGCTGTAATGCCGAGGGTTTTTCTACGGCCAGTGTGCGTTTTTAATTTAAGAAATTAAAGACCGAGTGGACTGATTCAATGTAGCCAGGTTCACATATTTTGATATCTCAAAAATCGGCCTATCTTACTGCAACAATTTTTCTGAATTGGATTAAAAACCATTTTGTGCCGCGTAAAGGCGAAGGGTATATATTATTAATCCTTGACGGCCACGCATCTCATTGTTCTTGTGTTGAACTTTTAGAAACCGCTGAAGTAAATAATGCCGTTTTATTTTGCCTATACCTTCACATATTCCCCACTATTTGCAACCACTCGACAGGGCTTTTCTTAAGTCCCTTAAGACCTTCTACTATCAATCTTGCTAGGAATGGATGCAGAGTCACCCTGGAAGGAAATTAGGACGACTCCAATTTGGAACGAAAAGTTGGGGAAAATCAGCAACCGCTGGAAATGCAATGTCCAGCTTCAGAGTAACTGGGATATTTCCCTTTCCCTGGAACCCCGATTCCGTACCCGATCATGCTTACACAGTTTCTCATCGAATAGTAAACAGCGAAACCAGAGAAGACCTGGGAACACATGCGTACTCTCAAGAAAAGAACCTTGAAGTAACAGAAGAAGTAAAATGCACCAAATTAATTTGATGAATGATGCAATGCCATCCTGTAGCCATGCTGATAGAGAGACTCGATGTACAACTTCAGTGAAAAAGACTTCAGTTCTAGGCCTAACCCCTGGGAAACTTTTAGATCAGATTAATCCCACGCCCAAGCTAGTCGTTTCTGCAAAAAAATGAGCAAAGGCCGTTGCTACCCTATTAACTTCTCCTGGATACATTGCAATTTTCAAAGAAAGGTCAGCAAAAAAATAAACAAGAAGAACACCCCGAAAAAGAAAGTTCACGAAAAGCAATTGTTCAAAAAAAGAAACGCGCATCTTCATCAAGTTCTGATGAGGAAGAGGATATGTTAAACCAATATGAAGAGGAATGTGATACCCTTTCCGATGTAGATAAAACGGAATGTGCAGGATGTGGAGAAAGCTACACCAAGACTCGAAAAAAAGAAGATTGGTTGCAGTGCATATTATGCCAGAAGTGGTTTCATGAAAATTGCTCCCGTTATGTAAATACTTGTTGAAATTGTGGTGAAACTGCGTTTAAAAAGAAAAATAATAGATGTTAAGGAATATTTTTTATTCTGTTCTAATAAAAAGTTTGATATTTTCAAGTTTTTCTATTTTATTTTTATTTTGTGGCTATCTCTGCCTTATTGCATTGACCAACTAACCCCACCGAGCGGGGATAGATAGCCAAATGCAGTTTTTTTTTATAAATAATAATTTAAAAAAAATAAAAGTACTTTGACCGTATGTAGTTACTTACCTATTCAGATAATAGGTAATCATTTTAAAAAAAAATATGCTACGAGACCTGTCACTCACCAAAAATGTACAGGCCACTTCTATGCTAAACGGTGACCATCTCACCCGACTTTACCCTAAATTGCGACCAAATTGTAAGACAAAACCCGATTACATCCGGAGATACCAGAAGTATTTCAAAATCATTTTTATTGTTTCCCGAGTTTATTTGAAATGTGTTTTAACATAAAATACACTTTGTCGTTGTTACTTCTCCTACTCTACAAGTCCCATAAGCTTCTAAATTATGTGTTTTGTCACCTGGCCCCTATCATCCATCAGCTCATAAATGAATGTGAAAGTTGATCACAGATCGACAATTGTTGTTATTTAACTCCATAAAGTATCTGATACGAAGGCAGATATTTTGTAGCAAAGTTGCGCCATTGATTGTTGATCTGTAAAACTGTTAAGAAATTTACGAAAACCCGATTACTTTCGGAGATATCCGAAGTATTTTGAATTAATTTTTATTGTTTCCAGAGTTCATTTAGTTGTGTTTTAAAATAAAATCCACTTTCTCGTGGTTACTTTTCTTGCTCTACAAGGTAGTTCCAGAAGTTTCGTTTTCTACGTTTTGTCATCGGGCCCCATCATCAACTTAACTATTTCAATACAGACTTGGGTTTTAGCGCGCCTTTAGAAAGCTTTTGGTCTGCCAAATGTGTTGGAGGAAGATAGGAAATTTTCAATAAATTGCGATTAAATTGTAAAACATGATTGTTTGGAAAAATGAAATGCTTAAAAAAACAAACAAGCAAATTAAAAATTAAAAGCGTTGATTTATAATTTATTATGTATTTTATTCATTTATTTGCAGTTGAAGAGTTGCATAGCTACAGATGCTAGAGTTCGCAACATCGTTCTTTATGTTACATTCTTTATATATTTACATATAATCACTTATCATCAGTAAAGTCTGCGGCATTTTCTCCAGCGAAAGCTAGAATTTACAAATTGTATTATTTTGCAACCCCAGCTTTCTTGCCACCTTCGAACGGCAGGAATTTGAATTTTAAACAGTCATAAAATGGCTGATGTTAATTTTTCTCCAGAACGTAATATCGCGCGGGCTGATACGTGACACGAAAGTGAAACGGTTTTGTTCTCTCCGCTGATTCGTGGATGCTGCAACATCTAATATGAAACAGTGTAGATATCTGACGGAGAGCACAAAATGATTTTGACTTCAGACTAAGGGCTAGAGATGTGGTTTTAAAGGGCATTGTGAAAATAGACGCTAGAGCCTTCATTGCGATACTCGTAATGCTTAGGTCGTAATTCTCATACTCGTGTCTTAATAGCTACTATTAAAGGCTCATTGCATAACATACTATTGTAGGTGATAGCTCGGAGACAGGACTAAAATGTGTGATTCAACATAAAGCAACCTTTATGATTAATTATTGTACTATTGTATATTAGGGATCTGAAACACACTGAATTCTAGTAGAGTACAGATTCTCATTTGTGGTTCTAGTTTTTTTTTTATTTTATTATACTTCAATTAACAACAAAATAGAACAAAGGTGTAATTAATTCACGAAACTATGTCTAGTGACCATAACATGCGTTATTATAAATATTCAAAGAAACTCGTGCTCTCTCCTCACCAGAACCTGAAATTGTGCATGCTGACTGTGCGAAACTATGCCTCTGTTCGCTGATCTATGAAGGATGCAACATCTGATCTCATACTCATTCCCTCTGAAATACTGAACTTCTTGTTGCTCAGAGCTATACTATAAACTTAAAATTAATATTTTTTTACAAGGTAGTGATTTCAATATTCTATCGAAAAATTTTAGGTCCAAAAAGGTTTCATTTTCAAGATAAAATGTCTCAAACTTGTATTTTTTACACTTTCTCTATTTTTTTTTCCGTGCATAAAAAAACACCTTGAGATCTCAATATATTTAAAATAGGCAAGATATCCTTGAGAAACTCAATATATGAATATATGAACTTCCACAGTTCGGCTTATATGTCGAAAAAATGCTTATTCACGTAAGATAAAAAGATAAATTTTAAAATATATTTACTTAAAAAGGTCTAGATCAGTTGCAAGATGTGAAAAAATAAGGCGAAAGTGTTAAAAGTTAAGCCAATGAATTTTTTAAACAAAAAGAAAACCGGTGTCAAATAAAGCACCGTTTAGCAGTCAGATAACTGGGTGATGTCAAGAAGTTGCCTATTTTATATATATTGAGTTTCTCAAGGATATCTATATTTTTATATGAAAAACTACATTGAATCAAAAAAGATTTGCCTTCGGCGGCTCTGCGGGACTTTTGAACTTCATTCGCTACAAGTTTTCTTCCTATGTAACCTAAATCCCCATGGAGAACGCCTGAATTAACTAATCACGTAGCTTGAGACAAGCCGGTTCTTCCTTGGTGTTAGATCCATAAAATCGCTCAAATTAGTGATCGTACCTGGTATATCATTAAAATGATATTTACCTGAGGCTTAAAGGGAAACAGAGGGCTAAAACATGGCCGAGTTTGTTATTCAGGGCATTCATACAGCTTATCTGTAATTCTCGCAAGCGAGCAGCCTTACGCGCCAAAGTGCGAATTTATTCATAGAGTGGCATAATGAGAAACTGTAAAAATGGACATTTTCGCCGCCTGCCTGTCGGTTTTATATGTTTCGATAAGGAAACATCGCGTTTTGCTCCTCAGATTATTATGCTGCCAACAGGGGGGTCTTAGTACATTTGACAGGTTAGCACTATGAATAATGAAAAGTGTACCACATATATTTTTTCATCTGCCTATCTAAGGTCGCAAGAAAGCTGAATTAGCAAAATAATACAATTTGTAACTTTTAGCCTGCGCTGAAGAAAATGCCCTAGAGTTTGCTGATTTTTGTAGATAGTTTAGCATCTCCCAACTATATAGATAGTTGGGCTTTCCCGTTACAATACTAGGAATAGGTTTTACACTGTAGTATTTAGTTTTTTTTATATATTGTAACTTTTTCTATCTTCTTTAGTACGAAACACAAATATTTTTAAATATATTGTATGGTAGCTTTTGAAGGGATTAATGCATTTTAACAAAACTCGCAGCAAAAGTTGATTTGAAAAATGCAGATTAATGGGTTCCGGATATCAGAGAGATATAACATAGGAAACTGCAAGTCAATTTGTGCGTATCATTTTATCTTTCAGAAAAAGGGAAGTGAAAACTGGACTTCCAAATTATTTTTCCTTGCACATCAATAATGCATTTGCTAAGTATATAATTAGTGCAAACTTCTAGTGGGTTATACCACAACAAGTTATACTTTAGATATTTCGATACCTAGTAGTAATTAACACACACATTACTTTTTTTCCCTATTTTCCTTGAATGTTTCTTCTTTCAATGTTATGTACTGTTTTTCTAATAGTCCAGTACACCAAGCTCGCCACCTCAAACTAATATCTACGATTCTACGAAAGTTTTCTGGATGGTTTTCAGTTCACCTGGCCTATGGTAACTATCAAGCAAAATACCTAAGGTTTACCCTGCTGCTTCCTGCAATTTCAAGGCCTTATCCCTGCAATCTCCTGCATTTGAGCTTTAAAAGCATATACATGTAATATATAGGCACAAGTCAAAAAATGAAGGATCCCATGGCAATTTTTGAGTGCTTGCCAAGGTCTGGTCACTTCCGATGATGGAGAAAGATAAAAAAATGCGCAAAAATTTGCAAAATGTTAGGATTACTGAAAAACTGCTTGTTTTTTTGAAGAACATGCCATAGAAATACGTATCCAAATAGGTAAAATGCATTTTAAATCTCATCTTTAAATAACTAAACAGGACGATAATACAACATAAACTAAACAGGATCGTCAGGATGATTGTCTGACCCGAGGTCTGCAGCATTTCCTAAGTCCATTCAGCAATAATTAACATATATGTGTCCACACGAATCCATTGCTTGGACACACTTACAAATTGTTATACAAATTGACAAAAAATCAACTTTAGAATACTTTTAGGAGGAGGTGGTATTTAAAGTCAGGATCGGGAAAAGCCTGTTTCCTTCGAGATACCAACCCCATTGAGTTGGCTGTAGATTGTTTCCTAGCAATTGTTGATAATTTTTAGTGTTAGCTCTGACGTATGTACCCTAGTAACACCAGATCATGTCTTGATTGACTGAGGAGTTTTTAGGATAGAGTTCGGTAACTAATTCCTCGACTACGGCCCCCACTTGTTCCGGACACTTGGCTTCTTTTAATTTTGATTAATTACCAAAATCATGTAAAAAGTTTGGGTTAGTTTAAAAGTTCTAAGCGCTTCATTATTTCGAAAACCGTATGGTTTTGATACATGATATGGTATAAATCAATAAAAATATGGTATATTAATAATTAAAAAAAAAAAACAAAGTTGAAAATGAAAATTATGTGTAAAATAGAGAAAATCAAACAACTTTTGTTCGTAACATATTTTTTAATTTCAAAGACAAAGATATTTCCATTTAAAGAGTTAGGCGGGTCACCCTATATAAACACATAATACAGTAAATATTATTAATTAAGGCTATTTTGACAGAAATTTTTCTAAAAAAAAAACAAGTATTTATTAAATTTTAATATCAGGATTAATTTAAAATCATATTTGATTTGTTTTGATAGCATTCATAATATCTTATCAATAATACAAAATATTATGTTGCACCTCTATTTAGGTTTAAATCAACAATAATTAGTTATGATTAATATCGAAATACTCTCAATTTCTCGTCATATATTTTTTCGACGGGACATTTCTTCAAAATATAACCTATATAAGATAAATACTCAGTCGATCCAGGTGTCTACCGATTGGGGATAGCTTTTTCGTTATGGAAATACGTTAATAGAAAAATAATCTCTAAAGATATGGACCCTCGGCTGACCCTTAGCTTTAAATAAGACGGTCCCCTGCTTTCCGACACATTGGATCTTTGAAATATTGATTGCCAGCTCAAAACTCCATTACTGCGAGCAGGCAGCTGTGTAAATACAGGAATACGGAGCCATTAATTAACGGTTAATTGAATTAATTACGCTCATTATTTTACATTGGGCATTGTAGTAGGAAGACACCGAGCGGCTAAACCCTGATTGAGACTAACGGCCAAAAAGGTCATTCCGCCAAATTGGTTTTTATTCCGCAGGACGTTATCTAAACCGCCACTGTCAAGGAGTCCCAACTTTAACTCACTTAGCTCGATTTTCTTGCAAGTTTAATGAAGAGGTTCGATAAATCTCACGAACGGTTCTGCAGGGAGAACGCGAAAATTCTTTCCAGAATGTAGTGATATGGAATGTCGAGCCAGTTATAGGCTTACGTCTTTTGCATCTCATAATCGGACTATAAGCAGCAGTTTTCTATATATCGCTAATTATAGCAGGTGACTTAAATGTCAAGTATACCTCTATTCCCTGTTTATTTTTAAGGCTATCAATTTGAATAGCGAATCAAAGTTACATAATCAGTCATCTCCTCATGATACTAACATGCTTAGCGAACCGTGCGACAAGAGCAAAAATTATGTTTCGGTGTTGTGGCTAAAACTCTGTTTTGGTGCATTTTATCGAAGGTTCCAAACCTCAACATAGATCATTTAAAAAATGTTTGAATGTCTGTCGTTATTTAGCAATTTTGCAAAATACCAGCTTTCTAGGTTTTTTACGGTCGCTATGTTTTCTAAATGATCGATTTTAATCTAGACTTTTTTTTTTTTAAGTTTAAGCTAAATAAATGCTGTAATATACTAACATTTTGTTGCGTTTAAATTTACGCTGCAGGTCAGCCGTATTTGCCTCGACGTTACAGAACTAGTAAAATAGCAGATTTATTTCAACAACACCTCTACAAATGGACCAAGTGCTCACAAGATTTTAGATCGCGACGTCATGCAAGTGGACCTTTGCGATTTGGAGCCAAGATGTAGGAGGTGGGCTTGTGGTGGAAGGGTAACCGTGATCGAGGCGCAACGGGTTGCAACGTTGTCAGACTAATATGATAGTAACCAATGCTAGGATGCCCGTACATAAAGAATGTATCTCTTACATTACAATTTCGCCGATATTGTAAAAACATATTTCCATAAGATGTTCTTTCGTCTTCTTATAATATCTTCTTCTACTTCTTTAACAGCCCCTAACTGTCCACTCCTGAACGTAGGCCTCCCCTCTTCTCTTCCACTCTTCTCTGTTTTGGGCCACCTGTTGCTATTTTTTACTCACTTTTTCGGTGATGTCGTCGATCCATCTTCGTTGTGGTCTGCCGACGCTCCTCCTGTTTGCTCTTGGTCTCCATTGTACAACTTGTTTTGTCCATCGCGTTCCATCTTGTCTGGCGACGTGGCCTACCCAGTTCCATTTCGCTTTAGCGATAGTCTTTATGACGCCTTCAGTTCGGGTTCGTCGTCTGATTTCCTTGTTTCTGATTGGGTCACACAGGTTGACACCTAATAATATGCGTTCAATCGCTCGTTGAGTCGTTCTGAGCCTGTTGGCAGATTTAATGGTCATTGACATTGTTTCCATTCCGTAGGCCATCACCGGGAGGATACAGGTATTGAAAACTTTTGTCTTTAAGTTTGTGGGAATTTTGGGGTTCTTTAGGATATAGCTTAGTTTTCCGGTAGCCGCCCATGTCATTCGAATTCGTCTACCTATTTCTGCGGTCTGGTTTTCTCTGCCCAATTTTATAGTGTGTCCTAAATAGATATATTCGTCCACTTTCTCAAGGGTGTCGTCGCCTACCCTGAATATGGTATCCTCAGAAGTCATGATCTTGGTTTTCGTGATATTCATTGTAAGGCCTTTTTCTTCTGATGTTGTCTTCAGGTCGACTAACATCTGTTGGAGTTCTTCCGTGTCATTGTTGATTAAGACAATGTCGTCCGCGAATCGGAGATGATTAAGATACCGGCCGTCGATGTTGATGCCTTTTGTTTCCCAGTTCAGATCATTGAAGATATCTTCCATAGCGAGGGTAAATAGTTTGGGTGAAATTGTGTCACCTTGTCGCACTCCTCTTTTCATAGGTATTTTATCTGTCATGAGGTCTTCTGCAATTTTGACCTGGATGGTAGCATTGTCGTAAATATATTTTAAAAGGTCTCGGTATCTGCTGTCTATTCTGGCTTGATACATTGCATTAAAGATGGCCCACAGTTCGATAGAGTCGAAGGGTTTGTTGTAATCTACGAAGGCTAGGTGGAGTGGCTCGTTATATTCGTTGCATTTCTCTATTAGTGTCCTCATGGTTTGAATGTGTTCTACAGTACTGTATCCTTTGCGAAATCCAGCTTGCTCGGGAGGTTGGTAGTCGTCAAATTTATTTATTAGTCGATTAGTGATGATTTTGGTTAATAGTTTATAAGGATGTGGTAATAAACTTATAGGTCGATAGTTGTCGATTTTGAGTTTGTCCCCTTTTTTGTATAATAGGACAACAACGGAGTTTTTCCAAGTTTCGGGCACTTTGGCTGCGGAGAGACATTTATTTAGTAATATTTTTATTGGATCTAGTGTGGCTACACCTCCTAGTTTTATCATCTCTGTAGTGATTCCGTCCGCACCGGGGGCCCGTCCGTTCTTGTGTTGGAATAGGGCGGGTTCTATTTCATACGAGGTGATATCCGGAATTTCTTCCGACCCGATGTTCATTATGCTGATGTTATCATAATGTCTATTTTGTGGTTGTGGATTGTTTGAAGGGTATAGTTTGCCGTAAAAATCTTGGACGATTTTAGTAATCTCGGTCTTCTCTTCTTCCAGATTGCCGTCTGTGTTCATCAGTTTATGTATTCTGATTTTACCATTTGTCCTTTCTTTTCTTAAGCATTTCATATTCTTGTTGTTTTCAATCGTTGACCGTATAAGTTCTGTGTTATAGCTCCTTATGTCTTTCCTAATATCTTTCCTGATGTTTTTGTTGAGCTCTGCATATTCTGGGGAATCTCGACTCATGTTTTTGCGTTTGTTCGTCAGATCCCTGGTTTTGTTCTTTATCTTTGAATGATTCGTTTTTCTTTTCGAGCATATCTTTTTTGTTGCTGTACTTATATCGCTTCTTAATTTGTTTTCCAGGGTGTCTATATCCATGTTTTCCAGATCGTTTCTGTTTGTCAGCTTCCTTCTTAATTCTGCTTCGTATTTGTCGATATTCTTTTCTAGTTGTTCTTTTGTGGGGAAGACGTGTTGTTTTATAAGCTTGTTTGTTTCTGCCTTGGTATTTATAATATAATACTTCGTATTTTATTTATTTAATTATCTAATAATGCCCTTTCCTAAAATAATACTTTTTTATAGAACCGGCATCAGCGCATCATCTGAACGATGTAACAAAAAGAGGAAGCAAAACCAATGATTAGTTAGCAAATTTTCCGATAATGGCTGCGGTAATTAGTATTATGTTCTTGCATTTTTCTGAAATCGGAACTATTTATGTGCTTTTAAGTGCGTGAAACTTGTACCTAATATATATTGTTGTTAATTTAAGTATATGTACAATTTATATTGTTAGGTGTATTTTTAAATACGTTATGTCATATTTTTCGGACTTAGACACCTGTTGGTTTTGTGCTGGTCCGAGGATTTCTTTACATCACAGTTAAAAAGTTTTTGTTCGTGATTAATTATATTTAAACTTACAAATGTTTTGGTTTTTTCTCCACTATCGTTTTAACTTGGTTATATAGAGCCTCTTCCTCTGGCTCCAGGATGTAAACAGCACAAGTGCTTGTTTAGTGACCCTAACGAAATACCTAGATAACTTGAAAACAAACCTTCAACGTTTCAAAGATCAAATCTGTCCCCGTCATCAAGAATGAAAAAATCTAAAAATTAAAATGGTTAACAAATGCAAATAACAGTACGACTTTGTCAAAGCCGATTCAAAGCTTGACAAATTTTTGCGATACCTTTTTACTGTTATTTGCATTTGCTAACCATTTTAATTTTTAGATCTTTTCATTCTTGATGACGGGGACAGATCTGATCCTTAAAACGTTGAAGGTTAGTTTTCAAGTTATATAGGTATTTTGTTAGGGTCATTACACAAGTACTTGTGTTGTTTACATCCTGGAGCCAGAGCCGAAGAGGCTATATATCCAAGTTTAGTCAAAACGATAGTGGAGAGAAAACCCAAAAATTTGTAAGTTAAAACATAAATCCTCCACAACAATATAGAACATATTAATTATATTGTATTTTCCTGTCGGTTTCGGCTAGTTTTGCGGTTATAATAGGTTTTTTTTATTAGTAGCTGAATTCTGGAAAATGACCTAACTTATTATATTTTCCTTTCACTTCATCCTAAATGTTATTAATTTTTTTCACCAATCATTTAACTAGCTGTTGATGTTTGCAACAGGTCATCACTGAACGTACTCCGTGATTTCACCATCACCATTTTAAACTAACACCAGAAGATACTTCTTTAGTTCTATTATCACATAATTTAATCACAAAAAGTCACTTTTACTATAAATAATATATGAGGGATTTTTCTTGATCCTAAGACAAACATTTATAGCACTTGAAGGGCTCGGACCACTAAAGATAAGTTACAACCAGTTAACCACCTCTTCCCTATTGCATCATGCTGCATATATCCTTCCCCCCCCCCCCCCCCCCCTCTCCATAAAATTGTTGTGAAACGTGTGTGTAAGGTCTGGTATAGTAAAGAGACTAGAAATAAATACGCTGCTTTATAAACATGTGTAGCTAGCAATAGGAAAGGTATTCAAAATGTAATGTATAATGATGATGCTACATGCTATTTCTTTTCCAAATGTTTGCATCAAATTTTACCTTAGATTCTCAAGGAAAGACTCACCCAACTATCCTGAAAGTGAATTTCTCATTGCCAGGTTGCCGCGAAGTGAAACGAATACACAAAAGCCTAGAGAATAGAAAGGCCACAGGACCGGATGGCGTTCCCGCAATAGTGCTTCAGAAATGTGCTGCTGCACTAACAGTTCCACTATGCAGGCTTTTCTTCCTATCATACAGAACTGCATTCATTTGTTCTAGCTGGAAATGCATACAGATGCAATCATCACTATGCAGGCTTTTCTCCCTATCATACAGAACTGCATGCAATCATTTTAGCTGGAAATGCGCTGAGATGCAGCTAATCCCAAAGAAATGTAAAAAAACGATTCTAAATAACTACCGTCCAATTGCCTTAGTTCCCGTCATGTCCAAAGTCATGAAGAAACTGATCAACGAACAGCTCTTAAAATATATCGAATCGGCAGGCATCATAAACGATGGCCAGTATGGCTTCCGCAAACATAAATCAATGATGGTAGATCTCCCGACTTACGTGACCTACCTATGGAACAAAGCCATTCGTGTAGTGGTTCTCTATTCAAAGTATTTGATGCGGTGTGGCATGAGTGATTGTTTAGCAAATTCACAGCGTACGGACTACCACCAGCATTGCTTCTATGATTTCCAATTTCTTAAGAGATCGAAGCTTCCGAGTTGGTATTGATGGACATCTCTTGGAGGCATTTAAAATCAATGTCGGACTTCCTCAAGGGTGTATATTATCTCTATATCAATGATCTCTTAGACAGGACAAACAATTCTCTTTCTCAAGTTTTTGTTCCGTTTCAAAAAAGTTTATCAAGGTGTTGTGAAACAACTTGAATAACATTTTCTATACTATAATATCATCTTCAGAAAAAAAAACCTTAAGGGGAACGGAAATTTGATCTTTCTGGTAAAGGAAGTAACTCTTGATTGCTGGAAAAATTACTTATAGCGATCTTTCTACGGCTGGAAATAAGCTCAGCCAACGGATGGGTACATACCTTAGAATAGTTTTATATTCCAAGTATTTAAAAAATCTTTTAATTCTTTGCACCTTTTTGCTTGAGATGAAAAATGGCCGAAAATTTTTAAAATTGAAGTTTCTACATCAAAACTGCTTTTGTTAAAGGATTTCTTACAGAATTGTTCACTATATGAGCAGGACAACCCACTGCTAGAACTGTATTATTGTCTTGATAAAATAATTGGTACACAGAATGAAGGCGTCCAAAATTTACACTTGCGTTATCAGCCGAATAGCAAGACTTGTTGTTTAATGATAGCCCTGTATGTTGAATTATATTTCTTAAATTAGCACAAATGGCATTTGCAGCCTCGTCGGGGTCCTCGGAAAAATCGAGAAGACATAATTTTATCCTTTCTGATGAAATAAAATACCTTAGAATTATTGGAAATAGCTTAGCGCTTCCATGATTAGAAGCATCTGTTGAGGTTCCAAATAATGTTCCTCTGCGAAGCTCACATAATACATTTTCTATTGACATAAGGCCAAGAACATTAAAAGCTATCAAACTTGCTTCAGTTCTACCTAAATGAGTTTTTTTCGCAATTTGGGAATTATGATACATTCCTGAAACCAACTGCATTGAAGAATCAATGGAATTATATGAATGGACATGTTTAGCAGTGTGATACACATTTGTCACTTCGGCGGCCAGTATTTTTTCTTGCTGATAATTCATAACTTCCCGCCCCAATCATATCAAAAAAGAAAATATTAATGTTCCAGTGCTAACCCAAGAAAATCAAATTAATATTCTGGGATATTTTAAAGCAAACCCTGTAATATCAATTAGCCAAGTACAAAGCGTTTAAGTTTAGAAATACCCAAAGCTTAATGAAGATAAACGCGAAAGAAGGCTTCACTTTTCTCGGGAGTTTCTTACTTACTATAATGAAAATAATGAATTCTTAAGAAACATATTATCGACAGATGAGAGCAATTTTACAACTAGAAGAGGATGTAACCATCAAAATTCACGTTTTTGGTCTACAAATAACCCCCCTCAAATACGGCAAATTAAATAACAGGTTATCAGTTGGTTAACGTTTGGTGTGGGGTTATCGAAAAATATATTTTAGGGCGTATCTTCATAAACGGAGAATTAAGAGTTACCGGTATTTGCAGCTCCTCCAAAACGACATAGGAGACTGTATTGACAATCTCCCAATAGGTGTAGTAAGGCGGATAATGTGACATCAAGATGGACCCCTCCATATAACGTTGGTCCAGTGCAAGACTATTTAAGTTCAGAATATCCTCAAGAATGGATTAGTAATAGAGGGAGTAGGGACCAATAGACCCTGTCTTATATGGATTTTCTCTTTTAGAGGCATATTAAAAACAGAATAATTCACGAGATCGACGATCTAAGGCAATCGCCAGAAATTTTAATAAACTCAATTAATCATACGATTACTGTCTTATAAAAATGTGTGGGAAATAATGGGCGTCATGTTGAACAGGACTTATGAATTTTTATTTAATTTTCTTGTTAGTTTGGTTGTTACCTTATACCTACTTAGAAATAATAGTAAAGTATAATATTTTCTTAGCAATAAATTTGCTGATAATCTGAGAACTACTGAACCAAATATCAACAAACCAGGGGATGCAAGACACTTACCATATGGCTTTTGATTCATTTCAACATGTAAAACAATAGAAGGGATATATGCATTTAAAATGGGGACAAGCTAAAATGAAGACACTGTGCATAATATAAAAATTGACAAGTATTTTCAAGATCACATGGCAAAACCTCTCAATGAATTATTTTAAAACTGATTATCGAGTAAGGGTAATTTAATTGTCGCTAAACTTTTATATTAATATGAAGTGTAACATACAAGGGAACAAAATATATATAAAGTTTAATTAATACACCAGTCTGATAGCTTATCTTACACACATAAATAAAGAATAAAAGCATATATATTCTTCCTCAAATCTCTTTTGCATGATTCCACGAGCATCTGCCCAGTATAAATTCTACACTGAAATTGAACATTCGCCTCGACGTTAAAATTTCCCTCCAAAGATAATCAATAAGTTGAAATGAAAACCGGTTATGCAAATGTGAAAACGTATAAACGACATCTTTTCATCTAAAGCGTATTTTTCATAAGAGATCTAAAACGAAGCAACGAAAGCATTTTCTTTTGGAAAATGCCAGACGTTTTAATATTGATCCCATTCTTAAAATTTTGCAATCATTTACATTTTAAATGGGAAATTGGTAGTTGAGAAAGTTGTTAATGCAAATTTTTATGTATTCTTCATTTGTCCTAATTATTAAACGAAAGTAGATTTCCCGCAATGATTATAATTTAATTTTATATCAAAATAATTTTCTTTTCTTAATGATAATAGCGAAAGTCGATAAGAAAGCAAAAATCAATGAATGCTACTTTATGTAGAAAATAATATGTATTTGGGAATTTGAATACTAGGGGCATTCCAAATGCCTGTTGATTACGCTTGTCTTTTATGGCTTAAGCCGCTTGAGGTATCATATTTTATTTTGTTTGTAGTCTCTGTCTTAATCAGCTTAAAGTGCAAGCTTTAAAATGGCTTCAATAAGCACCTCTGTAACCAACTTTGAGTTGCCAGAAAATAAGTACTACTTTAAATTGGAAAAAAATAATCTAGGAACTGTCAAGATACTTAGCCTGTAGAAAGAGCGGGTGAACCAACTGGTGGACATGGACTAGCCCGAAATGTAGTTCAACGTATTTTTAACCTTTTGAAGCAGGTAACGATAGACAGCGTACTTCAAGGTAACCAAACAAGAGACAAGTTATTCTCTTTATATATCCAAGTTCCACGACGAATTCATAAAATGACTTCCATAGCTACAACATAATCATATTGCTGGGCAGCAAAGACCGATACTGCGAAAAAATCTGCTACCGTCCACCTCTAAATGAAGCACAAAATACAGATCTCGTGATAGACCAGTTTGGACGAACTGTCCCCAACTTTATTAATAAATCTGTGCATCGTCCTTCATCAGTTGCGACCTTATAAATGACCAGAAGAAAACCGCAGCTGTCAGAGCAAAAAAGCAGATGAATGGTCGCTCTGTAACTTCAAACCTATAAGCTAAACATCCACTAACTGTACAGAGTGGCTCGAATTCAAGTCTATGTATGGGGATCTCGAAAACCGTAAGAGATACAGTGCCGTTCAAACTAGGACAAAATTGCGCGTTTAGGTGGATAACAATATGTTGTTTAGAAACTTTTAAAATTCCGAGTATTTCCGGAGATATGCGGAAAAATCAAAATTTTGAGAAATTGTTTTATATTTTTCCTGCGTTTATTTAAAAAAGGATATCAAATTGAATTGGACTTTTGCATTGTCACTTTTTCCGCTCTATCCAATGGTGGTATCTTTTTTTGTCGTTTTTCAGATGATATTGACGTTATTAATATATTTAATATTTATAATTTTTGTTTTATTCTTTTTTTTTAGTCATTTAATTTGCTCGGACGTCATTTTGAATCTATTATGTTGCATCACGATTTTTTTATTAAAGTTAAAAGGTAAAGATTTTAATTAAAATAAACCTAACACCGGAGAGTCGTGTTTGCAATACCCGGCTCCAGAAGTGGAGCTCATAACCGCCACCAGTGGACTCGATAGCCCGGTGATAAAACCATGTAATAACCCAATACTAATTAGACCAAGCACCTGGCTTCAATGAAGAAATTATGGCCCCCCTTGCATATATATATTTTCTTTATAAAACAAATCCCCCAAAAATTATGAACGGATTTTCAGTGAACATCAGCAAATAAAAGAAATACGAAAGGTGCATACAACTTGAATATGAAAAGTAATAGGTATGAATCACCCCTAAATAATATAATATAAACTTCTTCATATGATCAAAACTAAAGCCACATTAAAAAAAGTTCAGATATGATAAATGGAAGTAGGTAAAATATCTCATGGAATGTAATGCAAATGGGGGTCAGTGTAAAAAAAGGTTAACACAGATAAAGGCAATTAAATCATTAAATTAGACGAAAAAACTTTAGCAATAATTACATCTCTCGAGTTGGAGGGTTGCTGGAGGATCAACTGCTTCGGTTTTGTAAGATGAAGTCGAAAAGCCTCTAGAAGTAGTGGAAAATAACCTTTAGCGTCATGGCGGCCATATGCTTCTCAGGCAATAAAAAAAAATTAATTCCAGAAAAATCGTACCCTGCACTAGGTACGAATATCCCAATAACTTGATAGTGTCAAGCACGAATTAAGAACGTAATCACAGATCGCCTAGAAGGGTAGTATTAAATATAATACAAAAATTGAGTCCTATGACTGCACCAATAGCAAAACTCTTCCTCTATTCCCGATAGGTATTTCTAGAAGAACGAGGCATCGGTTTCAGTCAATTTGCCTTTGCCACTTCCACGAAATTAGAGAAAAACGTCAAATCAGAAAAAGTGGTAATGCCGAGAAATGCCTAATGAATCGATACGAGGAATAATTCTAAGATAATAAACGACTTAGTTCTCGTTTATTATTGTTGTAAAACGACGGCGCAAGCCACAATTAATGAGCTAAAATTAAATTTTTCAATAAATAATAGGAAATATTCCTAAACGGAATAATAAACCCTTAAAAATCCAAATCGACAGCAACAATTATGGGAAAATAGCCCATTACTACTATTCAGGGCTACCAACCGAATATTACAAAAGTTACAACATGCCGCGTGAAAAGATAAATGAGTATCTCAAAGCAACTTAGTCAATAAACTAATATGTCACAGAAATAAAGTAATACTGTATTTTTTTATGGTAGTAGCACACACATTAGAGGGAGATCCTATGACACTCAACGAGCGGTATGTGGGCGAAGATGTTGGTTGACACAGTTATTGAATAGCTGTAGGTTGTTATTAGGGAGAAACAGATGTCCTGGGAGTGAGTTCCACTACGCCATGCCAGAAAAAGGAGACCTTGTAAAGCGATGTTCTAGGTATTTCCAGTTGTAAGGCAGGTGTTTCGAGTTGTACGACGAACGGGTGCGTTCTTGCCGTCTGTCGTGACTGTCTGACGGGCATTGCTGGGGGCTGGATGGGGCGGATCAAATCCAGGGAAGATCTGATGTGAAAATCTCTGTAAAGCAGTAAGATCTCGGCCACATGTATGCATTGTTTCAGACTATCCAGATCCCGGGCCAACTCCTGGTCGTCGACGAGACTCACAGCTCTCTTCTTAATGGAATCCCGCAGCTTTAGGGTGTACTCAATGTGTGAGCAATATTCTTTGCACGGTCATATTTACGTTTTGAAGAGCAAAAGCAGCTGCTGTGGGTTATAATTTTTTGTTTGTTGCGAAATAGACCACCAAACTTCTAAGAGATTGATTTTGCAATGTTAGCAACGTGGTCATGCCAGGACATATTGCTGTTGACCCCGAGATACCCAGTAGTCCGATTGAAGAGGATGGGGGAATGATCAATCTTGCCATAATGATGCTAGATACTAAATGAAATACCTTTTGTATTCCATGCAAAACTTTTGCATGGAATACATAAGGTGTTTCTTATGGAATACAAAAGGTGTTTCATGTAGTATGTTTGGTACATGTATACGACTTTACTTTTCTTTTAATAATGATGCCAGGGTCAGCCGTATTAGTTTTTTTTTTGGTAAACGTGGCTGCTTGGGCTTTTGCAGTATGGAACTGGACCAAGTTGCCCCAAGTTCGAACTTTCTTGAAATCTTGATTAATTTTTGTAATCTGCATCTGTTTGCGGTGATGAGTCTCAGTCGCTGATAAAGGATTTGCTGATCTAAATTGAGGTTATTGTCGTATGCAAACCTGTAAATAGGGTAATTGCTTTTGGCCAGCAGGTAGATGAGGTACAGAGTTGCTGAAAGCGTTGCGCCCTGAGGTACGCCCGCATTAATGGTGATGTGCTTAATTCCATATGTACTCATGGTATATTACATCTTACATACATTACATCTGTTGTTAAATATAACACCTCGATTGTTGCCAATTTAGAGCAATATTGGTGTATACATTCTTGAGTTCTTAAAAACCAAGATAGAATATCCAATAATAGTTGGAAAACGCCATGTATAGTCGCAGAAATGGACAATTGTTCTCATTCTTTGATATATTCGTTTAATCTCTATCTGATAGATAAACAATTTCCATCATAATAGGGCTCAACGAAGTTTTGACGGTGGAAACTTTTGAATATAATATTTTTCAAATCGGAAAATAAGGGATATATAATTAATGTGGCTAAATTTACAAACGGTACAATTGTTAATAAATAAACAAAAACAACAAAATATAAATACTGAAGACTAATGCATGGTCCATTAGATTAAGGAATATTATATCAAAATTTTATCATTCTTAAAAATTAACATTTTTCTCTTTTTGACAGCCAAGTTGAGAGCTCGCAGAATTGAACCGGCTCAAATCAGCATACAAATCTTGGATTGTTCTGTCCTCATATTTTGTATTGCACATATTAGCACAATGAATTTTCCATATTTTGCTCTAACATCCAATATTTTATAAAAGTATTTATGACTAATGATTTCTTAGGATCATGCGTTTTGAGTAATTCAAAATTGTTCACTTAAATCCACCCTTCCCGTTTTACAATCGCTCAAGAGAAAGTCAAACAATATCGTTCCCAATTTTGTCATATAGAGGGCACCCTCTTAATTTGTCACGTAAATATATCAAATATGCATGAACTGAGAATATGGATAGTTTCTATGTTCGCTACAGTCGGCCAAATAAATTCGAGAAAAAATTTGCCCGAAAGTCAATTGCAAAAATATATATGGTAAGCTGGTGTAGGGTTAACAAGGAACAATTGAATTGTATAGCGACAATCGTATTCCCAATGCTATTCAATATGATATTCAGCCTCCCCTAACGGAGTGTATTGTGTGTACATTTACCATATGATGTTCCTCTAGTTGTACCATTTCTATAGTCGTGTGCGGATACGTATAGATTTGGAAATAGGCAGTAAATCATTTAAATGGGTCTTTTGCTGACGTTTAAGGATTACGCCATCGGAAGCTGAAAAGTTGCGTTAAAAATATTTCCAGCCTTTTTGGGAGGGCATTTACAGATATATATTTTAATTAGTCGTTATTATTCAATATGCCAAAATAAGCTATTTAATACATTATACCATATATAAATGAGTTATGATTAATTGGATGTAAGAATAAGAACAGTATAAGTCCAAAATTTGATATTTCCATCTGCCATAGCCATTTCGTTTCAAATACATGGCTGCATCGAATGAGTATAAATAAGTACAGGGTATTCCAATGTGAACTGAACAGGGACTTATTTAGTATCTTCCCTGTATTTTTAAAATAAACCAAAATAGCCATTTGATGTAACATTTGAACCAAAAACAAAAGACTTACGCTATGGATAAACTGATTTTTGAATGGAACACGCTGTATATTACTACATTTTTGGACTCCCTAGAGAAATCTGAATATATTTCGTGTATAATATCCCATAGCTATCTTTAGCTGTTAATGGAATATTGACAGTTGAAAGTCTGAACTGCTCGAGATAAAAAAAAAACGTTGCACATCCCAGGACGTTTGCACATTCCTATCTTAGGTTTTCATTAGCAATCGAATGACAGTAACTTCGAATTTGACCCGCGTATAAAATTAACCGGAACTTTTAATACTTCGGTTAAATTCAAGGTTACTGTCATTCGATAATTTATGAAAACCCAAGAAGGGAATGTGTAAACCGTTTTTCTTTGATCTCGTGCAGTTGAGATTTTAGAGCCTGTACGTTCAACCCATTATTTCTAGAGCATTGGCGGATGGAGTACCTTAATCTCCCGTACAGACAATAGCGGTGTATGATCACAAATATTTTTTAACTTAATAATATGGAACAAAGTAGTATCGTCTGTTGAGTTTTTATTCTAACCACTGCAAGCACCAGTGCAAGATTTGCCTCTACGTAGATGCTTTCCATACGCTTCCGCGGGATTAGAGCGACTCAAGTGGCAGTTTAAAAAACTAGCCAATTCAATTGAACATCTTACTGTTGCTTCCCGATGGGATTTAAGTAGAAATACTGCATGTGAAGTGTGAATTGTTTGAATTGAATTTTTTTCTTGATTTAGGGCATGCCTTGCATTAGTTTGGGTTATTTTCGTTTGGCTGAACCCACGGAGCGAGCGAAGCCAGCGGAGGGCCATGCGTGAATTGAAATATTAGTTTAATAATAAAAAAAATGGGTTAAGAGCGGATTTATAGTGGATATAGATGAGCTTGCATGTATTTCCGCGAATATATTCCACTGCCCACCATTCAAAACATATTACAACAATAATAGTAACGTACGCGCCGATGATTGCCGAATGTATGGAAAAATTGTGTAAGCTGCTACGTAGAGGCAAGTCCAGTGCAAGCACTTGGTTATTCGAGCAATGAGTCTCCTCTTGCCGAAGTACCTTCCTCGCTCACGAAACTGCTGGCTCCGCCGGGCACACCTTTCGTTTCGCAGTCGTTTAGCTTTTAGAAGAACATCAAAGGAGACATCGAACTGTTTAGAATATCTTTAATCCTATCTGAATTTATATGGATGTTATATCTTTGTTAGTTTACAAGCAAAAAATATGGGATTTGCTTGATTACCTTGTCAAGACATAAGCGAAACTTTTATGAAGAATATTTTTTTTTCATTTAGGCCTTACCTTTTTGTTAATTGAGTGATATATTAAAAAAAAACTACTTTTTAATCAAATCCTTTACGATATGTATAAGGCTAGGGCGTTTAAGTCTAAGAAGTTTCACTTCAGATATGCGCGCATAGTGCATACGCTCTTTTTTGCGTGGAATACAAAAATTGTTTCATTACTTTATTAGGGTAACAGTCCAAAACAATATGTCTAACCAAATAGTTAGTTAAAGTTAAAATTCATGGTGTATAAGGATAAATATCGGGGTAATAATAATCTTATACTTATTTAGTAAGAAATATTGTGGGGTTACGTGATTCAATTGCTTAAGCATAGTAATTTAAGTCTTTAAAATCATAATTACAATATAATTAAGCTTGGTAACTAAAAGGTAAAATTTGCAGTTGTTTTTCAGGGCGGAACAAACATTTTTATCATACATACATTTTTTTTTCTGATATGAGACTTGTAAGTTAAGCCTGTATTCTAAAAATAAAAATAATTAATTAATTAGAAGGACATTAAGTACGTTATTTTAAATGCGTAAGTTTGTCGACTTCTGAATACCGAAGAAACCGTGCGAAATATTTCAATCCGAAACAGTTGTATAAAGAAACCACATATTCAGTCTTATCTGATTAATAAACAGTGCCCACGACAAATCTGACTGCAATCAAGATATAAATCTAATTATAGAGGCTATTCATTTTTTAACAATAAGACGTAAAATGCAAGAACTCAGGAGATATCGTGCAAAGATCAAGCTGATCGGCCCGACCCGAGCATTATCATTTCACTGTGAAACAACTATCACATGGAGTGGCACAAATTATGGTCTTCCGCTAGACAAATCAAAAATAAAGAGGAAAGACCTCTCAATTATCCCGTCAAACCGAAAAGTGTAGGTAAGTATATGGACAGGGCCGTCTTTTAGTAACAAACAGGTCAATAATAGTTCATATATTTTGTTTATTACCTATCAATTTCATCGGCACCATGATATTTTGAACAGATCTTACTTGATCACCCGTGAATGACAACAATACTTTTGATGAGTTTTTAAATTCTAAGAAGTATGATGAATGTGTAATTGTTTCAGGTCTATAACTTATGATGACATATGCAGTTCAAAAATACATTGAGTTGTACAAATGTTCAGGGGACGTATTATAGACGGAAAGTCGCATTATGACGAAGCATTCTATCAAAATATTTTAGACTTTTTTGAACTACGGTGAACTGTTTAGGTCATTATTGGTCGTACACACACACGGATATATTTGCATATTAAAATTAATATGAGGTATTTTGTTATGATTTTTATTCAAAACGCATTCAAACCTTCATCTACTTCAACATCATCTTATGGTCAAATTTTAGTTTTCGTTTCGTTTAAAGCCATCTCATCTAAAGGAGTTTCTACGTCGTTTAAAAGATCCATTTATATACTTAACTCTTGTCCAGTTGTTCTAAAAATTTTGTATCAGTAATCTGTGGCGTCACAGATAAAAAATACAATTCGTTACAATATTTTTTACTTCCAGGATATCTTGTGGGTTAATACCTGCTCAAAAATGTACATTTCTATCATTGGTGAACCGGATGTACAAAATGCTGATTCATCGATCTACAAAATTTTCGAAATTACGAATCTTCATCTAAAGTAGCTAACATAATCCTACACTTTGCACATTTCACTTTTGTGGCAAGCTGTGAATTTTTTTTTAGTACATGTTTTATTTTTTTTTATTTTATTAATATAGTTTTGCCTAAATTCCTCGCAGCTTCCCGTACAGAATCAACCGGATCGCAACTGATTACCTAATGTTACCTTATAAATATTGAAACATTTCCAAATCTTCTTTTACATTGTTCTTATTACCACTGTAGTCTTCCTTATTAAAATAACTCATTGAGTCTTGGAATTCTTCTATTTAAATCATCGTGGTATAAATTAATTTCGGGTCCTACATCTACGTTTATTATTGTTATATTTATATTTATTATATTAAATCCGAATGATTTCAAACTTTTCTAACACTGAGCATTATCCACAATACCGAAACATAATTTTTGCACTCGACGCGCGTTTCGCCACCCCCATCAGGAGATGATTATGACTAAAAACGGATAAAGCTCAGTTTTAGTGCATGTTGCCGAAGGTTCCAAACCCCAACATAGTCAAACTTTTCTGTTTCCAAATATCCCATTTCATTTTTTTGACAGATGCGAACATTAAAAATAACTGCTGACTATACAATAGGCCATATTTTCTCTGAGCTTGTTTACGTTAATTATTAAATTTGTCAGTCTTTATTCAACCTTTAAAATATACCATGACAAATAAATAACTAGACAAATCAAATTTAGGGAGTTTTTGACATATCTACTTGGCCAGGGACATTATTTTTATCCAATGATATGGTGCTCGTGGAACAAAATGTCTTAAAACTGATTTTTACTGCAGTGTCTAGCTTTCGTGGTTCTGATTAATATACTGAAAGTCTCCACCTCTCCAAGGGTGCAAACCACCGCAAAACTACCCCCAATGGTAAATTTTTTAGGTTTTTGCTAAATATCCCGAAAACGGCAGCTTTTGGTATAAAATGCTAGAAGTAGGAAAAAGAGCTATTAAAATTACCTATGAATTGGTATATATATCTACATTATTTCTATAAACCAGTGGCGTACAATAAGTGCTAAAATGGAATTTTTTCGGACCTTAAAAATAACTATGCTCTTCTCTTCTCTAATCTTAAGTTGGAAGTTTTTTTTTTTCATTTTATACCTCTCATTTAATTCTTCGTCATGGATACGGTGCCTCAACCACCCCAAATTATCCAACTCTTTGTGCAAAGTTTGTAAATCTTCAGAGAACTGTATATTTTATTTTTATTCGCAGTGTTATGTTTTAGTCTTTTGGGAAATGAAGAAGCATTAAAACACCATAAAAAGCATTCATAAAATCGAAGAAACTCCGAATCAGGAACACAAGTATGCACCCTATAGTTAAGATTGGAGAAGAGCTTTTTACATTCATTAATTGCCATCTTGTCTATGGGTCGAAATGTCTGAGTTGATTCTGAATTATTGTCAATATCTGTCGAGTCAGAAATAGAATTCGATACTATTATTAATTGACCATGATGGTCGGAAATACATGGATCAAAATTTTCAACATTTAAAAAATTTGGCGGGTTTGTAATGACATAATCTGATATTGTTGAGGATTTTTTTTTTGAATTCTTGTAGGCGTATCCACCATTGATTGTAAATTAAAAGTTTCAAAAAGGTCTGATAAAATTTTATAAGTAATCCTCAATTTTAGTGATAAGAAGTTTCGTCCACAATACAATATGTGTAGGTTGAAGGAAATCTCAGCTTACTTGGACAATATTTATTAAATATTCAAATCAAAACGCCAACGTTTCGCCACTGATCAGTGTCATCCTCAGGGCTAAAAATCAAAGGACGATCATTAGGATACATATATAAAGGTAATTTTCTATACAACTAGAATTTAAAATAATTATCTGTCTAACAGGATAAAGTTGAAAAAATTACAAGCAATTATGCAATTACACTGATAGGAAGTTGAACAATCTGAAGCATAATAAAATTTCATAAAAAGCTAACTGAACGATGTAAATGGGACGTAAGAACACACAAACAGAGAAAACTAAACAAAACGAACCTAGATTACTACGAGTCACAATTATTAAGACGAGCGATCATTAAGAATGAATCTCATGCCGTCACAATGCTGTTTCGGTTTCGGTACAGATCTAAATTGTATCCCCACCCATTCACCAGTGTGATTTTGGTAAAATAAAAAGAAAAGTCAACGTATATTTCATTAAAATACATATTTTCATGCTAACTAGTCTTTAACGGGCCTATTACTACACATAATAAAGAATGTTAATTCTCCGGTTTATAGAGATACACCTGAGTTAATGTCACTCACGATGGAAATAGTTGCCACAGCTTATGAAGTTGGTGAGTTTATCACCAAAAATCTTGTTGAACAAAATTTTAGTCAAATGAAGCTGAAAATATCAAGCAAAGTACAAAAACTATCTTTCCTCCATAAAACGGTAAAAATTTATAATCAGTCTCTCCCAGTAATTTTAAGTCTCTTTTTTGTAATATAATTATAATATGTACTTATCAGTCTCAAGAAGATTTAAAGGAGTGTTTCTGCTATGAGTTGGCACCATACCCTCTGTCTCAATTGGATAATGGAGCTTTAAAAAAAACTCAAAAATCAGCGTTGCTTGGGCTGTTTGATAAGAAGTGTGCTCCATTACCTACCATTCCAGAAAATACTTTTTTGTAATTGACGGAGGATACTTGTTTCACAAAATTTTTAGCAATTTACAGTTACTTACATTGTCATATACAAGCAATATTTAAATTTTGTCCTTTACAATTATGGACAGAAATGCATCGTGGTTTTTGATGGATATGAAAAAAGTCTTTCTACAAAAATGTAAGAACAGTTATGCAGATAAAACTGCTTGTTGTGACATTCGATTTTCTGAGGACATTATGGCAACCATCCATCAGGCCCAATTTTTCTCAATTAAAACAAAAATGTATTTCCTAATTAAGCCAACACCCAAAATCGGCTGGTGTTCATGTCTTTCAAGTACAGGGTGATGCAGATAAAGTTCTGGAAGTGAGGAAATCGGAGGTATTGGTAACATTGGTCGTTATACCGATTTAATCGTATTGTTAGTGTTTAAAGGAAAAACGGACAACGTTTACATGTTGGTATTGCTGCAAAACCCCACAAAACAACTAATGTTATTGTCCTAAAAAAAGAAAATGGGTTCTATGACATCCTCTATTTTATTTTGTCATGCCATTTCTGGGTGTGACACCACCTCGGCAAGATATAAAAAAGGAAACAAACCACCGTTATACTCTGGTGTCGAGTTTCGTGACTTTAATCTTCGAAAAAGTGATAATTCATAATTATTGTTCTTATATAAATCATTCAAATTTTATAAGTAAAAGAATAATTATTGCACTCCTGGGTCCAATTCAGAGAACGACGCACGTAGTACCGAGCGACATTGAGGAAGCGACTCAATCTGATTTATCTCCAATTATTTATAAGAAGTCAAAGAGCAGATATGATTTGGCCTATGCCAAAAATATATTTATTTAGTTCATGGTGTAAACAAAAATGGATTACGCATTTGAACGAAAAAGTGCGCGGAAGTGTGCATTCTCCATATGCAAAAGTAATATTCATACCACATAGTTTTGCACTCAGGTGTGTGTACTGATTATAAGCGCGATTTGCGTTTTTTCTAATTTAGTGATTGTTTCTGACACGTCACCATAACTTGGCTTTAGAAAAGAAAGCTGTTGTTGAAGAAGCGTATTTCAAAATCTTTTTTCGCAAAGCAAATGGCTTAAGAATCATCATTGGAAAGTTCAAGAATTACGCTTTTTAATTCGCCAAATGAGCAGCATACAAAATACAGTTTCTAGACAAGTTCCCTATCTAGTTGCAACTGGCTCTGCGGCCGAAGAGGAATATTAGCTAGCCTCTCTCTGTACAGCTGGATTCCTGTTGGTGCTTTGAGAAAAAACTTTTTCCACTTTTGATACTCAATCATTGACTATATGACAAGGAAATTTGCTTGTGATTTACTTTACTCAGCAACTCAATTGATACCGTGGGCTAAGCATGACCCATGAATTAAGTTCGAATAAAATATCTTTAAATTGTTTCCAGCCTTAAGTATGTAGGGAGCAGCATCTGAGCAAGAAAATGTTAAGTTTTTCCTGAGGTTCAGAATCGGTAAAAAATATTTTTGATAATTCATCTAGAACAAAACGGGACACTGTCAAGAAAATGCAATTTTCTATTTGTTTTGAACCTATTAAGCACCAGCTTAGGTAATTTATCCTTACCAACCGGAAGAATGAGTTGTTTAACTCATACAAACGTAAATATAACTATTTTCTATTTAAAATCGAATTTTTTGAATAATGCTAAATATAACGAATCAACATTGTTACAAAGTTCTATCAATTGAAATGTTAAATTTATAACAGTTCTGAAGAAATAACCCAAAACCTCATCCTTATACAGTGTCGAGAGAGGTGTGTTGGATGTTATTAAAGCTTATCATAAATCTTCGTTGAATGAAACTTGTTCTGTATTGTCTTTAGAAGCTGTTTGGAAAGACTGATGAAGCGCTTGCTGATTTTTTTTGCCCAGAAACTTAGTTCTATCGACAGGTGTTGCAGTCTTGATATATTGGTCTATTTGATATTTTTACCACATGTGGTATGAAGGATCCTTCAGGGTTTAATTTACATCTGCAAATTCACCCGCTCCCTTGTTTTTATGTTTTTAAATAAAATCAGTTTTTCTTCAAACGTCAGTAAATCCGTCATTACTCGACTGTGTAGGCGGCCGTGAAGTTTCGTTTTTCCTCCGTCGGAGCTTTACTTTTCACTTTTCCGCCGGCGGAGGTAAAAGTGTTGTCATAGCAACATAGATACAATACAAACAGACATCAAAATAAGCGTCAACAACTCAAGATTAATTAAACTACAATTTGTATTTATCACTCAATTTATGACTGCATTTCTAAAAGTCACTAATTTAGGAACAAATTGGTTATTATTTAATCGAACATACTCAATAACTGCTCATAAATACGGAATTAAAACGCAATCGGAGACGCAATCTTAAAAAAATAATTATTGTTGACAGTGTCCACTGACAGCTCTATGTTACACTACTATAGCAACAACCTGTGCCTACTCACCGACACCGGTCTAAGCCGCCTTGCGAATCCGCTTATCTTTAATAATAATATACTATTAATGGAGTATTTGATTGTGCACAAAGGATAATGCACGGATAACATGGTATTATGGACCCCGGTAGATTTTGTTCATTTTATAATATTTTGTAGGTCTTATTCTTATAATAAACATAGTAAAATTAAAAAGGGATCGTATGTCTGTGATAGAAAGTACAGGGTGTCAAAAGTCATAAGTCCGGTCATTGGTGAATAGTACATTCGCGCATTTTTTTAATACCTCAATATGTTTTTAGTACATTTAAATAATTTTGGTGTCATTTGAGAGACAATTCATAGTTCCGCAAGGGCAAGTTAAAAAATAGTGCACAGGGTGACCAAGTTTTTTAGAAAAATGTTTAATATGTAACATATTTTCTGTATGGCTTACCTATATGGGTCCACCAAAAAAGTCTTGGTGTCATCTTTCAATTGCTATTCTAGATCCCTGTATACGAAAGGTATAACTAATGCTTACAGGGTGACTAACACAAATTCCCCTTATTTCTTTTGTTTAAATCGAAGTCACATTTTTAAAATATAAATCCGAAATTTTTCTTTGGAGATCCTTCTTAAACTAGCCCCTCCAATAAACGGTTTTGTTTCGTTGCAAGAGCTTACATCATCAATCTTGTTCTTGTTTCATACAATTTGCCGCACGGTAAAATATTATTCAATTCATAAATACCTTCTGCTTAATTTAATTTCTTACAAACATTTATTGCTGTATCGTATGAAAGGCAGATATCTATATACTGATACATTCTCGGCATTAACGTGCTAAATATTGCCAGAAGTCAGTTGTCCGATAGTTTGTGAATATATTACTAACATTTTAAGGGTCGATGCCCCCTCGTACTGATATATATTTTGATCTAACTGTATTATCCTTTTAAAGTCTATGGAATAATGCGAGCGAACGTGTATTTATTTGATGTTTATGTTTTCAAAAATACCCGTACTTTGAAATTCTTTTATAGCACCGCGTGGCGCCACATATGATTACTAGTATGCCATAGATTTATGACATACTAACGTGTGTGATTAAACTATATCCTTTATTGCTGCTTCACAGATCCATACACGGTGCTATCGAGGGGTTGTAGATGAAGACTTGTATGAGACGGAAGCGAAACCATAAAAATATTGTTTTTCCTTTATTTTTCTACTGCAGATAGAGTTCGATGATTGTTGTGATTATCAAGGATTGATAATATTTTATTGGTTGGGCTTAGTCTCACATAGCTTATAAAGAGATATAAATGTTTGACGAAATGGTTAGGATACATTCAACCATAGCCATTGGCATAGCCAAATGCTCCTGGTGAACTTCCCTTCATAAATAATGGTTTATTGGTTGCCTTGGAAACAGAAAGCATAGAGGACCGTAAATCCTGCAGCTGAAATTCTACAAACTGCAAAATATAATATAATTTTAACCCGCATTCAGTGTTCATTACACGTCTAAATTATTTTTTTACCTTATAAGCCAATATTTTTTTGAGAACTGGTACTTAATTGACTGCAGCTTTGTCAATATTATATATCTGGTCTGGCTGCAAAACTGCTCGTATAGTATTTAATGAATTTATCAACTTGCTGCTCGTGCAATTCTAGTAGGCTCAGGAGCACTGATCGAAAATTGAGAATTGCTTTTCTTAAATCCAGACAACTAGTCACTGCCCGCCAATTTTGCTGTTTTGTTAAGTGGATGAGAGAGGAATGCTCATATTTATTGCTAACTCAAAGGCTAATCGATGAAGATCCCAATGCGTTATGCCATATAAACGCCTCTCCAAATCTATAATGTACCCCAATAATTCAATCTCTTATTCTTAGGTGTAATCGTCTCGGAATTAATTCGTTTTTCATTCCTCTCAAAATACAGTTCTTCAGCATTAAAAAACATTGAGAAGCTTTTCGAACAGATAGTACTTTTCGGCTTACCATGCCCAAAGTTCATGTCCTAACCAAGAAATAGTGTATTATTTTATATGGAGGAAAAGTGATACTTTTCATGGCGCGCTCGTGTTTAACTCCGTTCGGCTGGTAATAGAGAGCAAGCCATGAAAAGTAACTTTTCCTCCAAATAAAATATGCTGTTTTTTCTTCAAATGTCGACAAATTAATGCAAAAACATCTCTTTTTAATAGTACTAATATCTAATTATTATTAAAGATAAATGGGTTCGCAAGGCGGCTTAGACCACGGTCGTAGGTGGCCTTGCTTAGACCGGTGTCGATGAATTTAACATAAAGCTGTCAGTGGACACTGTCAACAATAATTATTTTTTTAAGATGGCGTCTCCGATTGCGTTTTAATTCCGTATTGATAAGCAGTTATTGAGTAAGTTCGATTAAATAATAACCAATTTGTTCCTAAATTAGTGATTTTTAGAAATGCAGTCACAAATTGAGTGATAAATACAAATTGTAGTTTAATAAATCTTGAGTTGTTGACGCTTATTTTGTTGTCTGTTTGTATTGTATCTATGTTGCTATGACAACACTTTTACCTCCGCCGGCGGAAAAGTGAAAAGTAAAGCTCCGGCGGAGGAAAAACGAAACTTCACGGCCGCCCACACAGTCGAGTAATGACGGATTTACTGACGTTTGAAGAAAAACTCTGTTTATCCTTTTGTAATTACGCACTGTTTGGAAAAAAAAACAAACGTTTTCTCCCATATGGTAAATTATAAATAATTATGGGGCACACAGGACACACAAATTTGTTGCAGTCCTCTGTGCCCTTTCGCTATAATAATTTTCTAAATGGACGCCATGTTTGTTTACATTTATCAGACTTACTCTAGTTAATATAATGTTACATAAACAATTAGGTGGAAATCACATTTGAAATTTAACATCATTTCCCTCTCGAATAACTTTTTCGTTTACAGGCGTTTTAACCTTAAAACGACATGAACTTAACTGAAACATGGAAGGAAGGACACGCCTTGGCCACTAGTTTTTTGGGCAAATAAAAGATGAATGAATGGAAATAAATCGAACAGACGTCCATATCGCACCGATCCCCTTTACCCCTTCGTCCGTGTAACAAAAGTTCGATTGACAAGTTGTTGACAATTTCAAAGTTGTTCACCTGGCAACACATAAAATCTCTTTAGAGTTGACGTTCTAAGGTGCAAAATTATGATGTAAATGATAAAAGAGACGGCCCTGCAAACAACGAAGAGCATAAGTCTGCACGATGCTTGCAGTAATTTGTGGATCAAGAGTGCCTTCGCAAGGTGGGTGATGGACAATTTCCTTCCGTAACGCCATACCTCATTGGACAAGAAAGTTGGATTATGCCTTCTACGCCCACTATTCATACCTTACTTTATTTGCCATTTTGCAAAATTATACATAATTGTTTTAATGCAGGCTTTGTTTACATGCCAGAACAGCAACGTTATGTGAAAGTCCGGTCAAAAAAAATACATGCAATGTAATTAGGTGTTGGGAATAGGGTAATTGGAATATCCTGAGATATGTAACGAATCAAGCTTTTACGCGTCTTGTTCCTTTTTTTGTAATATACCAACAAAATAAATATATTTTCAATAAATAAAGTATGTCCACATATATACAAATTAACGTATAATTAACCAAAATAAGTATAAACATTGATAGAGATCTAAAAATAAAATAACTAATAAAAATTATATAAAAAATTATGTACTTGACAAACTGTATAATTTATTGGACTAGCGTTCCATCATATTGGCGATTTTCATTTAATTTATATATAAATAAACGGAAGTTGTCTTATTATTTCGAAATGACGATGGCGAACAAACAGTGAAAAACAATTAGAAGCGCCGTACGTGAGGTAATTGCTCACGTTACTGTAGCAGATAATAAATGTTTAGATATTTCTATCGAACAAACCTGTATTTTACATCGGTGTTGTAAGTTCGAAGAGAACATAATTACGGCTCAAATTA
The DNA here is from genome assembly GCA_016904865.1 of Pissodes strobi. Classification (NCBI taxonomy): domain Eukaryota; kingdom Metazoa; phylum Arthropoda; class Insecta; order Coleoptera; family Curculionidae; genus Pissodes; species Pissodes strobi. The sequence continues at coordinate 201,564 of MU184521.1, forward strand.
TTTTGCACACCTTTCATATCACTATCACACGCGATTATCATATAAAGATAGAATAGGTGATGCCAATTTAAAGTAATTCGACTAACAGAACTTTTTTACCTAAATCTAAAAACAGTTCTGACCTGAAGAACACTATTTAGATTTCCGTACTTTAAACTGGCTTTTACGTCAAATAGTATTTGATTGGCGCAAGTACCAAGGTAAACGAAAATGCCTCATCGAAAGACCAAAATTATTTTCCACTGGCGTGTAAACTATCTTTCGAGTAGCTAAGAACGACGCAATATGGTGTATATAGACGAGACCTGGGTTAACAATTATATGACAGTGAATAAATCATGGCAAAGCGAAAATGTTGCTGTCATTCACCTAAATCGTTCTGACAGGCTAATTGTGGTGCATGCTGGTTCGGAAGTTGGCTTTTCTCCAGGTGCCGCTTCTTTCGCTAGCGATTAACAATTCGAGATTATCAGGGACAAATCAATAGGGACAATTTTGAAAAAATGATTTATAGAGATGCCTCTACCTAACATTCCTTGTAACACGATTAGTTAATTGCTTAACAACCTGGTTTACTCAGCGTTCATAGGCCTGGTTTGCTCAGCGGTGGTAATACTTATAAGTGTGGGTCGTAGACTTGACAGCTGTACGAAGGCGCCACTAAATTGTCTATAATGAATGTATCAATGATTTTTAAGCATTGAAAGTAGGGTAGTAAAATTTAGAAAGATACTCTGTGTAAAAATTACGAGATAAATTGAAGGGACTTCTATAAACTAAACTTGACTTTGATTTTAGCGTTCCGAAATAAACATCGAAGGTCCCAATTAAGCTATTTATTAAATCTTAAATACTTAAATTTGTCACAGAAAAAAAAATTAGGTCCCAAACTTAGTTGAGATTATGGTATCGCACCCAAAACATTGAGAAGATTCTCCAAAATAAGCATCATTCAAATTAGAAGACTATTAACTCTTAATGTTAAGTCCTAAATCATTAATACTGCCTAATTCCTATTTTTGAAATATTTCTAACCAAAATCTGAACTTTTAAATTTCTGGCTAAACATAGCTAATCACAGAAAACCTTAAATAAGACTGCTGCTAAATTAAAAACCTACTATAAATTAATACCATGGCGGCGATAACATCAGTGGTTAAAGAAACATTAAATCATGCGAAGAGAAAAATCCGATCAAAGAAGATCTACAGGGGAAATCGAAGTGGGCTGAATTCGGTAACCTCTATATAGATGAAAATCTAAAGTAGCAGTTAGATAAGACGGTTTACTGCCATAAGCCTTACAGATTACATACAGTACAAGCATGGCATTTAAGTAAGTATACGAAATACAAAAAAAAAGATAATTAATCAAATATCATTTAACGGTAAGTTCGATAAAATTAGGATGAGTGGTTATATGATCTATAATGGTAAAGAAAATCAATATTAGTTAATGAAATAACGATAAGAAACGGTAATAGATACAATGAAAGATAAAAACCGATTAAAAATCATTTAACGGTAAGTTCGAAAATGATAAGGTACGATATGGTAAGTCGAATAGGTAGTCTTAGGGCCTACTTGTTTTCTTATAGCTATACGGAAGTGGAATCCAATGGCAATGCATGGTGGATAGTCCTTAGTTCCTACAACTACTTGGCTGGCCCGAATTAGAGCTCTGGCGCTTTTTGTAAAGCTACACGTCACACCATGCGGTCAACATCACTTTGACAAAAGGCCTCCAAAGGGCGGCATGAAACCGGGGACACTCTCTAGGCTAGTAAAAAACCGGGCAGAGGAAAGACCCTTTTTTAAAAAGGTACCTAACCTCCCTTTACGTAACATACTGAGATGACCCACCTCTTTAAAATACTATTTCATTAGACCTAATATATTAATTTTTGAGACACCCTATATATGTGTATATTTTGAGACACCCCTTATACATGTAAGGGATAAATCAAGTCATAAATTGAAGTCGAGTTTTTGCGAGGTTTTTTGGAGGATATCCGAAAGGTATTGCTCGAGAACGGAAAAATAGAGAGTCAGAAGCCAGCGGGATGTGCGGTTTGTTTTGGTGAATTGTTTTGCTTCTGTGTTGCAATATGTCATTACAAGTCGGTAAAATGAAACTTATAATATTGTCATTAACATGATTTGTACCATTATATATTTTATACTCATTCATAATTAATATTTGATGGCGTATCATGTGTATATATTTTGATATTGTTATTAACATTATTTGGATAAATATTTCTTTATCTTCATGGATAATTCATATTTGATGGCATACCATGTGTATATATTTTGATATTGCTATTAACATTATTTGCATAAATA